>JBBCBC010000007.1:12846564-13040135 GCA_037126765.1 Stenogyne calaminthoides
TGTCAAACAAACGTTCACATGATTATGTCTCAAGATAATAGTCATGAATCTCCTGTCTCATAAAATGAATGAAATATAAAACTTAAAAGGGAAATATCTGAACTGTTTGAAGTTGAAAAAATAATTGAAATGAATGAAAACAGGCTACTTATGGGATTTACTTTACAAAAATGCTTATCAGCATTGTCACAAAGCAATATTTGCAGTTGTACTCAGATCACATAAAATTTGATGAGTTAATGAAATTGGATTCTGCTCATATTGATGATAATGATATAAGTTAGCATACCTCCAAAATACTAGTTGAAAAGAAGGTTTAAGTTTATTGATGATCATGTCATTAATTTGCTTGATTTTATTGTGCATGCCCTTTTGATATTAGTACATAAGGGATAAGCAAAGTGATGTGAGGTTGTCTTTTTTTGGTATCTAAACACTTCATGTTTATTGAGTGCAGAGCTCAAATATTCTGATTCTAAGGATTGTTTTGATTATTATTATTGTTATTATTATTATTGGGAAATGTCAAGTCATTGATGAGCTATTCTCTTTGGACTTTGCAGGACTACTCATCACCTTTATTTCTTTTGTTGTTTATGAGAAAAAGGAGGGAGAGATTGATAATCTAATCCTAAAAGTCCTTTCATTTGGATTCAAAATGAAGTCTGATATCTCCAGCTCAAAGAAAAAGCAATAATTGGTAAAGCGGCATAAGGATAAATTAGTTTTCTTCAAATCCTGGTACCAACTATTGTAATTTAATAGTCTTATTATTTGGATAGTTGTGCTCATTCTGTTGTTTTAACTTTCCCTCTATTTTTTCCTTGAACTGGCATGAACTTACATTGTAGAACTCTTATATGAAAGCAGTTTTTTAGATATTTCATAACTTTGGACAAATTATATCATACTCAACTTTTGTAGCTTCCTCAATTTAAAACAGAACAACCTTAATCTTACTTCTTTATTTTCTTCAATTCTTTGTCTTGAGAGAAGTAAGAGGTGTGTTTAATGTTTTTGCCAAGTGATGCACCATTAGAAGAAGAATATATAATCAATTATTTTACTTTGTTTTTGGATTCTGATTTATATAAGCTTTATGTTACTTTTTGGTCTGCTCCTTCTATCCTGCTTTGCGTGCAATCATAATATTCTTTGATTTTATCATATACACCTTCACAAAAAGGCGTGATAACCAGACGACTTCAAGGAGGCATGCTGACTGAAAGATCTAGATGTTCGAGAAGATTATTAATTAAGAAGCGAGGTTAGTCATTTTATCACCTCAAGATGATATAGTCTTGTTACTGATTCGTTCCTTGTAATTTGATTCGATACATTATTCTAAATTACTTATTTCAGTTTGGTGCATGTATATGTGATGCCAATATTCTAAAATACTATAATTAATATTTCCATACCACTTATCACTTGCAGCTTTGTTTTTTTAGCTTTTGATGTGTCTTTATTTTTTTAATTGAATTGTTTTCAAATTTGATGTGCTTCTCAGTTTTACTAAAATTTTGATTTCTTTGGAATTTTCATTATTGAAGGTTCTGGATCTTCTTTCTGTTGCTGGTTATCACGCCTTTTGTGAAGGGGTGATGAGACTTTGAACTAAAATTGTAATGACCAGCTATCTCCAACTGAAGAACAACTTAAATTAGCTCTCACCCTTCTCTTTTTTTTGTGCAGAAAACTAAGAAACCTAAACTGATTCAAAGCAGCAGCTGGAAGCATACAGTGAATCTGATTCGGAGTAGCTTGAAGCATAAACCGAACCTAATTCAAAGCTGCTGGAATAAAGGATTTTCATTTGCTTAATTCTCATTTTCTGGCTAGAAATTGGTATATATGGATTCCTATTTGAAAGAGCTTCTTATATGTGCAATTTTACATGTATTTATGTGTTTGCCTAAATTCCTTTTAATGTCTAGTACTAGGTTTATCCCTTCAAAATAGCTGAAGTTTATCTCTATTTACATACTTTAAAATCTGTGCAAAACCATTTTAATTCTGTTTTTTGTTATATTTAGTTCTTTAATTCTGTGCAAAATTTCATATCATTTCAGGAACACGTTTAATTCATTCGACACAAGTAAGCAAGGCAATGGTACAACAACATCTAACCCACTTTGGATATAAAATGCATGATAATTCCACCAACACCAAGATGCACTTAAATAACCCTTTTATGATTTTGTATAATTCTCTCATTCCAAATAACCAACGCAACACAGAGCCAAAAGACATCAGCAAACGAGCGTCCAGGTTGCCAAATATAGTGCCATGTGGGTTTTGATATATTCTGTATAATTTTTTATTTTTTTATTACAATATTAATTACACTTACTAAAAAAATTGTTATATAATTATTTAATAAGTTTAATATAAATTAAAGTAATAAAATCATATGCAACGAGATGTAAATGTGCTCAGATGACTAACTTTAGCAAACTAATTATACTATTTTAAATGGCCAAATAATTAAATCTAGCCTATACTTGTTGTTTTTCATCAATTTTAGCACATATTTTTTTCTCTCTCCAAATTTAACATATATTTTCACTTAATATTTAAAAATATCTCAATTCACCATTTTCGACAAGGTCTGTCTAATGTGATTGCTCGAATCCACTTATCATGTTGACGTGTAAATATTAGAATAAAAAAATTAAAAAAATCGTCACCTAAAATTAGAAAACGAGGGATATACAAATATCTCGAGTCACTATTTTTTTAATTTTAGGTGATGATATATATTTTTTAAATTTTATTATTTACACGTTAGTAAGATAAGTAAACTCCGACGACACATCAAATAAATTTTACCGAAAATGATGATCCATGATGTTTTTAAGTATTAAGTGAAAGTATGTGTTAAATTTGGAGAGAAAAAAAAGTATGTGCTAAAATTTATGAAAACCTAAGAATATGGGCTAAATTTAATTATTTGACCATTTTAAATTATAGTACTCAATTAACTACATAAAATTAAAAGGTTGAATACTTCCGTGTAGATTTATGTTATATATTCTTATACACTCTATGAAATACTTGCACGGTAAATTTTAAAGGCAAAATTTTGCGTGCTATCATTATTATACACCCACTATATACTGTTATATGTATCAAATGTTACTATTTAAAAAATATTTTTTAAAATAGAAACACTTTATATGCATAAAAGTGATAGTACGTATACATAACAGTAATATTAGAAAAATATTTTAGGTAAACCCAGTTTATTCTGAGCGGGTTATAAATGTCTTCAAAGTGATAAAAAATAAAACTGTAAGAATTTTGTTCACAGATTTTAAATTCATGAACTAGAAATCTGCAATGATTCAACCAATAAATTCTAAATGGATTATATGTATAATATTTTTTAGACCATAAGAAATGTACGTTACCCAGAATACGGGCCCATGAAATATATCCATAGCAATAGTCCAGTCCAACATTCACATCCAGATGGGCTGACGTAAACAAATAACGGGCCCACTAACCTAGTGATACAAATTAAATAGTAAATCTTAGGCAAAAATTTATTTAAAGTGGAGTTCACATATTTTCTGTAAATTTAAAAGTTGAGGTTTCAAATAAAAATTTTCTTTGTCTATCCCATCCCGTCATGAAATATTGATTTTCTAAAATTGTATTTAATTGAATTAATTAAAAAAAGTTGATCTAATTGTTGCAAATTCCTGATGCGAACGAGGGTTTTGGATCCAATAATACGCGCAAGAGATTCCAAGATATTGTCAAAGATAGTGGCCAAGATTTGCAAGATTATATTATAATTAGATTTATTCTAATTCAAGTTTTATATTTATTATTGTCGTTCAAGTTTAGTCTTTAGTTATTAGAATTGGTCCTTATTAGATTAGATTTGGTCCTTTAGTTTATCCAGTAAAAGTCTGTCCTTTTTGGCCCAGTTGCAGTCCTGTTGCCCCTATATATACTTGGGTGTGTTTCATTGTTTTTGGGAGGCAGAAAATTAATAAAAAATCTTTGACAACTTTGTCAAAACTTAATTGTTTCTTGTCAACCTGAGTTGGAGCAACAATTATTATCGTTCTTTGCGTATTATTTGTGTTTTGCGATCGCGGTTCTCATCAATTCCTCCCCACAGGCGGGAGGTTACAGGTTAATTGAAAGTATTGATCTACTTTGATATTGTATTTAAATTGATTAATAAAAAATTTATTTCATAAAGTCGTCCATGCAAATATAATTATTTGTATTAGGTAGCTATTAAAAAAGTACAGGTGAACCTTTGCAGCATGAAACATCTGCAAAATCATAAAACATCTATCTTCATTGTTTGTTTTGTCTTTTCGTGTAGTCAAGTGAAAGGCGCGCAGCTGGCTGCTATATAAGTACATTGCTTTATCCATTGAATAAATACACAAATCATTTATGATACTTATTTATTCCTTATGTCTATTTCTTTCCTACTTTTTGTTAATTTTCTTTATTACTTTTTCTGATGCCACCAGAACAGATGGAGTATCATCTCTTCCTATGTATTCAAAATGTGCATATGCCCCTCTATTAAGGAAATTAATAAATGAGCACTGTATCCATCTTTCAAATTCAATCTTGTAAAATACAAAAACACATATGTTTTTATAACATTTTTATTCCACTCATTTGTTATAATACAATATAATAATACAACATAAATATACTAGCTATTAAATATTAATTTGAAATAATATAACAATATCACCTACCAAAACTCTAAAATAAATACATAACTTTACTATTTATCAAAAGTTTTTAATACATATAATTTCGATGGTAATAAAATGTAGTAAGATCTTAGCAAGAAAAAAGTAAAGCAAGTAAGCAACGTCACCCTCTCGAAATTGACTACCATACCAACTTAACTAACTTCAGTAGTAAAATTTGGGCAAAAGATAAGTGATGAAGCAATTATGTATCGAAACCATAAACAATCTTCCAACTGATTAAGCAATTTTTGAATTAAAACTATAAACAAGCAACCAACTGATTAAGTAAATTCTTTATCAAAATCATAAACACGCAACCAATCCCTAAGTGTGGTATAATAGTCAATTTCAAAGATGGTTCAGTTGCGTTCCTGACCTTTTTCTTGTTAAAAATTAGTTTTTTTATACTCCCTCCGTGCACCTTTATCTGGGCACAGAAATTAAAAAAAAAAGTTTATTTTATTGATATTATTTCAATAAATTATAATGATATTGTGAGTGTGTAAGTTTTGAGTGTTTTGTCATTTTAGAAAATGTGCACGTTATTGCGAGACGGAGAGACTAGTATATTTCTTGTTTAGAGGTCATTCCTCCAATTTTACTTTCAGTTATTTGACATAATCATTACATTTATAAATTAATATCACTACACTTATTCGTTTTATACTATGAATAAGAAAATGTCTACGTGTTTAGAAAATTTTGTTGACAAGTCGTAGACAATTCATTCTGTTTAAGGATAAAATTATTTTCATTGAAAATTTCGTTGGCATGTAGAAAAATTCTATAATTGGCAATTCTCTATTTTCTTATAATGAAATTAATTTTACACCTTTTTATAAATTCAAACTTTTATATGAGATAAAAAAATTTATAAATCTATCCAAAAATGATTAATTGTATTATCTAGCTTGATGTAAAATGATAACGTTTATTAGTATAAGGGCAAATATTTATGTGAGGTATATATATTAATTGATTAATATATGAATATTAAGGACCCGTTTGGTATGACTTGAGAATGGTAATGATAATGGATATCATTGAGGGGTCAATCATTAAAATTATTGATTGCATTGTTATTGTTTGATTAGAACATGAACAATGAGTATCATGTGGGATGGATTGAGAGGGTAATTAATTGCTCACTTTTATTCTCATTATCTGTGTATCAAAATTATCAAGCAATATCAACAGAAGTGATTTTCATTACCTCTTTCATTACCCCTAATCAAGCGGACCCTAAATTTTGGATCCATCGATTACCGCATATTTGATCATAGAAAATTAGTAGTAGGGGTGGCAAATCGTGTAATCGGATCGGTTATAGTGTCGACACGATATCGACACGACACGTTAAGCTAAAATCCGAACACGACACGATAAGCAAACGTCTCGACACGACACGAACACGAAAATTTTGGTGTCAACACGACACGACACGATAAGGACACGATAATTATAGTTTTTTTTTGGATAATATTAAAATTTAAATTACACTATTCAACACAATTGAACAGGATAAGCAAAATACAAACCACTAATAAGTCAACAAATTGAAATACTAAGTCAACAAGTCTTAAGAGTTTGAGTCTCTTTCCAATTCTAAACAAAGTTTGCAGAACATAATATGCAAAAATTAAATATCATTCTGCAAAGTGCAAACTGCATTTTCAAAACACAATCCAATTTCAAACTTCCAACTTCTCAAGCAATCACCACTCCATTAACCTATATAAATAATTATAAAAATAACAAACATTTAGTATATTATTAAAAAAAAACTGAAAGTAAAGAAATTATAAGCTCATTAGCTCATACCTTTCATGCAACGGTAGAACCTTCTGTTATAACATCAAAATTTGTGTCCAATAAGTCTTCCGCCAACTCATCAATTGGTAGGTTCTTGTCAAAAACTAGAAGAAACAAAATAAATTGGAAATAAAAAGAACAAATTATGAGATTTAAATCATTACAGTATGTCAATAATTATTCACATATATAATAAATTACTAAATGTCATACCTTTTTCTCCAAACAACCAATCTCTAGTACAAATAATTGCTTCAACAGTGTTTGGCTTAAGGGCACTTCGATATTGATCTAAGACCCTTACACCAACACTAAAAGTTGATTCTGAAGCTACTGTGGTTATAGGAATACTAAGAATATCGCGAGCCATACAAGCAACACGAGGATATCTAAACTGATTCCCTTTCCAATACTCAAGAATTTCAAGATTAGCCTTCACATCCATTCGTGGTTCTTCCAAATAAAGTTTCAACTGAGATTTTTGTTGGCTCATTCCAAACTCAGTATCAAATGCATTAAATTCTTACAAAGGAGTCAAAAATCAGAATAAATAACAATAGATAAATAAAGCTTGAAACTTATATTGATTAGATGTTACCTTAACCATAGCAAGTGACATTTCACTTTCAAAATCAGCACTTGAACCACCCATTGGATTAATCATGTCACTCCCAACTTGATCTACATATATCTTACAATAATAATCAAAGAGAGCAAACAATTTCTCTTTAACTTGCATAAATTGGCAAGAATCAGCCCCATACAGCTTTTTATAAGAAAATTCCACGAATTGAAGTTTGTAACGTGGATCAAAGACAGCAGCTATAGTCAATATCAAACTGAAGTTCAGCCAATACTTCTGAAACTTTTCCAACATTTTTGTTGCCATATTCTTTATATACTCATCTCCACTGTTTTTACTTTGTCTCAAAGAAGCATAACATGTCACAATGGGACGGAAGTAGAGATTGGAAGTTGGGTACTTACTCCCACAAAACATGTTGGAAACCTCATAAAACAAACCTAAGAAACCATGTATTTTTTCAACGTTTTGCCATTCAATCAAACTAGGGAAATTCACATAGTTGGAGTCCCTCAATTGTAGATGCATAAAAGCCTTTTGATAATACAAAGCACTATCAAGCATAAAAAATGTCGAGTTCCACCTCGTAGGCACATCTTGCCTCAACCCTTTCTTGCTACTTAAGGATACCATGCTCACACATTCTAAAAACACTTGCTTTCTCATTTGTGATCCCCTAACATATTTGATGCTTTCACGAATTTTAGTAACAACCTTATCAATATCTTTCATTCCATCTTGCACCACCAAATTTATTATGTGAGCACAACAACGAATATGAAAAAACTCACCATTACAAATGAGTGAATCATTTAATTTCAGTTGTGTAACTAACGTATCAACTGCCACATCATTTGCAGAAGCATTATCCAAAGTCAAAGAAAACAACTTGTTTTTAATCCCCCACTCAGAAAGCATGGACAACAATTTATTAGATAATGCAACACCAGTATGTGGAGATGGCATGAGAGAAAAGTTCAACACTGTTTTTTGTAGCACCCAATCTTTATCAATAAAATGAGACGTTAAGGAAATATAACCATCAGTTGTAATAGAGATCCAACAATCTGAGGTTAAGCATATTCTACCAGGCGTCATCTCCAACATAGATTTAATCCTTATTTTCTCTCTTGCATACATTTTCAAGACATCTGCTTTAAGTGTGTTTCTAGAAACCAACTTAAGTTCAGGACAAAGGTATTCAAAAGCAACCTTAACATGTTAACAAGTTGCTAACGGGTAATTGTGTCATCTGTTAATTTTATCGTGTTTAACGGGTTTATACGGCACGAACACGAACACGACACAAAATTTTTGTGTCCTTATCAGGTCGACATGATTAGGACACGAACACGATAAGGCCAAACACTAACCCGTAATTTTTGTGTTGTTTTCGTATCGTGTTATCATGTCGTGTCCGAAATTGCCACCCCTAATTAGTAGTGCCATCAAAAGATACACATGAATGGAGAAATGGGCTACATATTTTGGCGGAATTCTGAGCCACTGATCCCTCATTTTTCATTCTCATGCTAGTTTTTAGAGTCTCATATATACCACCGAGATGCACTGTTTGCTTCATAGTAAATTTTAAAATGATACAATTTATGGTACATTCAATCATGTAATTTATTTTTTATATTAATTAATAATTATACAATTTAATATGAATAAATTATATATTTTAATATAATAAATTATATAGTTCTAAAATGAGTTGATATGCTGTGAAATTTGTTTACCGTAAAATTGATCTTCTTTTTTTTTTTACAGGAATACTCTTTAGTAATATAAGTCACACCCTTTAGTATACTCTCTGCTATTATATAAGTCACACCTTTCACTTTTATGAGTAATACCCTTTATAGTAAAGAGTCACACCCTTTATAGTAAAACGTCACATTCTTTAGTGTTGGGAGATGAATTTAATAAAGAAGATTTTGATTAGATCCCAAAACCCCTGAGTATGACATGTTCAGGATAATCTTGATAGTTGAGTCAGGATTCAGTTTAGAGTGTTCAAGATGTTATCTGCACCATGTATAGTCAGCAGATATAGATCAGGTTAGATTCTGAAGAAACTGAAGACTCAGTATGAGACTGAGAAACTGAAGGCTCAGTATGAAGACTCAGTATATCAATCAGTATATCTCTGAAGACTCAGAAGACACTGAAGACTCTGAAGACTCAAAAGACACTGAAGACTCAAAAGACTCTGAAGACTCAGAAGACTGAAGACTGAAGATACTGAAGACATAAGTAGTTACTGAAGACTCGGTAATCTACTGAATGCTCAGTATAACCTGAATGTTTCGAGGCACTGAATAATATCTATCTGAAGGCTACAAAACTGAGAAAAACGCGAATACTCAGAGAAATAGATATTGCCCAAGACATTCTCATGCAGACAAAATGAAATAAAACTAAGTGTTGTTAAGGTTATATCACTCAGAGATATTGACCAAAAAGAGCCGTTATGTTTGTCTACATTCACTGAAGACAAGAGCCAATCAGAAGAAGATAACACTGTACTTTACTGACACTGAAAGCGACAGGTCACTGAAGCATGTCAGTAGTACTATGTTCCAGACTGCAAAAAGTGGTGACCGGCTACATGAAAAGCATATTGCCTAAAACATGCAAGGGAGTTTTCAAACCCTAAAAATAGTCGTTCATCAAACACCATAAGAGGAAACTCATGAAGCTATCTCTTCCAACGGATAGTTTTTCAATAGTTACCTTGGTGATTGCCTATAAATACCAGTGACCCTCTACATTGAAGGTTACGAAAAATTTGTAAGCAACTCAAGAGCTCAAACTTGGAAACTCGAAGAGAACAGTACCTATTCAACGAAATCTGGCTACCTCGATCGCATGAGGAAACGAAGTGGAAAGCAATTTGGAAGGCAGTGGTCCTTTTAGCTTGGAGACTACTCAATGACCGTGTGGCAACCAAGGCAAGCCTCGCGAGAGGCGGAATCAACTTAGGAAACAATTTATGTCGTTTGTGTTTTCAGCAAGAAGAAACTAACTTCTCACTTGTTCTTCGAGTGTAGTTTTGAGTACTCTATGTGGGCTCGATTTCGCAAATGTATTGATTTTTCGAGTGTTGAAAGCAACAATGGTAGAATCAATTTCTTGCACCACATTGGTCTCAAATCAAGAAACGTAAAAGCCAGATTATGGTACAATTTATGGTTGAGCATTGTGCGGGGAATTTGGAAGCATAGAAATGTCTGTTATATTTTTCCAATCTTAAGGAAAAACTGGAAGAATGCTTTGAGTTTTATTGTGTTAGATCTTGGAATTGGAGGCAATCTAATTATGTGCCTTGAATAATATGAGTGTGGAGAGCTTGTTGTTGTCTAGGTAGTTGTTTGTTGCAACTTATTCTTTATTTGTTGTAAGGGTAAAGCACCCTTTGTACTCTTTATATTAAATTTTTGGCTTGTTAAAAAAATAAGAGAATAAGTTTTTTATAGTCCAGTAATTTTGCAATATTTTGAAATTAGTCTCGATTGTTTTGGCTTTTTAATTTTGGTCCTGTAAGTTTTCAAAATTTTGGATTAGTCATTAATCCGCTGCAGCAGGTTACCAAGCAGGTAACCGTCACATGTGTAATTATTTTATTCTTTCCTTTAATTTTTAAGCGTCACTTGAACTTTTTTAATCCTAATAATTTAGTTCGGGGTTTTGGGTCGGATTTAAAAAAATTATATATTAAAAGACAAAACGAATTGGATTGGTTTACTGGATCTAAACTGATCGGAAAATTAAAAAACCAAAATACGCATAAACCACTCTTCCTCACTAAAAAAATACACAGAAAAATTTCATCCCAAAATTATTATGATTAAAAAAGTTTAGGTGGCATTTAGAAATTAAAAGAAAAAAATAAAATAATTATACATGTGGCGGTTACCTGTTTGGTGGCCTGCTGAATTAAAGGACTAATTTCAATATATTTGATAACTTACATGACTAAAATTAAAAAATTAAAATAATCGGGATTAATTTCAAAACGAAGCAAAGTTATTGAACTACAAAAAATTTAATCTTATGGAGTATATATATATAATACTCCCTCTGTTATATTATAAGTTTCTCTCTTTCCTTTTTTATCCGTCCCACAATAAGTTTCTTGTTTTTATAAATGGAAAAATTAACTCCACTACCTATAATTTTTATCCTTATTTTTCACACAATATTACAAAGAATGTCACCCACTACTCCACTCATTATTCCACATATCTTTTTCCTCTCTCCCAATACCTACAACTACCCTTCATTTTTATTATTTTATTATTATTCCTTAAATAAAACAACAAAAAGAAACGGGAAACTTATATCGGGGACGAAGGAGTACATAATTAAATAATCCATTTCCAATTAATTAAATAAGTATTGACATGAACAAAATTGAGAAAGTTAAATTGAGCTGGACTCGATAATACACTATATCATTTCCAAACCTTTTTTTTTTTCGACCAAATCATTTCCAAACTTTTAAAAGCTGGACTAATGTGGAACACAAGCGGAAATAAAATGATGAAAAATTAGCAACCATGAGAAATTAAAAGACAGTTTAATTGGTGGGTTCGGAACTCGCTTTAAATAGACATATCCATTATTGGCGATACAACTTCCGTCATTTTCGCGGTTCGGGCCGGGAGAGGACGAATTAATGTCCATTATAAAAAGAACAATTTAAATAAATTTGTAAATACTATAAAATTTTAAATACATTTTCAAATATATTCATATCCAAACGCAATCCAAAGGGCGTTAGAATATGCAAAACGCCATGTGGGGGGCCTGTTGAAACAAACCAATTACAGACAAACAAACAATTATTATATGGTAGTTAGTGATAATAGTGGCAAGAAAAGAACAAATTGCCTCAAATCTTAATTTTGATTCATGGACAATAGTTCCCTTGTTTTTATAATCCATGGTTACAGATAACCCCACATGGTTTGCTCCTTCTAATTGTCTTTGCTCGTTCCTTAATCGACATAACGTGGTCCATAGTTCATACAAACAATAATTCGTTAGGCATCAAATTGGGTTCATGAATATATATATTTTAGTTTCCTCATATAATAATTACGAGGTCCAGAATTTTCGAAACGAGGCTCGATTTGATAGATATTATAGGAAAATGTCGTATATAAACATCGTTTAATATTAATATTTAAAATCACGTAATCAAAATATACAAATTAATAAATAACATGCTACTATAAGATTCAAACAGACAAATACAACATAAGTAGTGAAAAAAATAAAATAGCTCCAATTCATCAAAAAGAAATTGTTAAAATTCATCACAACATCAAGAAATGTCAAAGTTGTAATTTCAAATAAAAATGGAAACAATTTTTTTTATACCAAGTCTAATATGCCCCGGTACAGGGATCTTAAAATATCTGCACTTGTCACATTTCAGTCAAAGCTAGTATTACGTTTTCAGTCAAATTTAGTATCATGTTTTAATTATATTAATTAACATGTTTTAATCAAATTAAGTTAGTATCATGTTTCAGTTAAATAAAGTTAGTGTCGATCGTGTTTCACCCATATACATAGAGACTGATTTTTTTTTTTACATGCCTAATTAAATTTATATTTTTTCCAAATTGTGGATACAATTGTATCCCACGACAATATCTCATATTCCCTCCGTCCACCAAAATTGTGTTCATTTCGTTTTGACATACGAAAAAGTAAATTAAGTTCATTTATGAATAACATAATTGATTGTGAGTAAAATATAATGATAACTTGAGTAATTAAGTGATTGTTGGACGATGAAGATAAAAAAATTATATCCATAAACGTATTTAATTTATCTTTCCTTACAACATGTCAAAACGAAATGAACACAGTTTTGATGAACGGGAGAGTTTTTTAAAACAAACAAACATGTAATCATTATTTGACGTACATATATTAAATCGACGTGGCACACATATGTGACAGCTCTTTATATTTCTCAACTAAAACGACCATATCATAAACTGTACAGCATCATCGATGGCAAGTGAGAGGCCAAAGAAAGAAGGCAAGTACGTGTTCAACATAACGCCGCCCGATCTTCCACGAACATCGTCGGTGAAAAACGCGATTTCAAAGGGATGGGGATCGCTAATGAAGTCAAAAACGTACCGAGAGAGGAGTGAGAGAGAGAAAGTGGGAGCGGAAAGGGGCGGCGGGGGAGCGGCAGCGGAACCGAGAAAAGTGGCGGAGCGGTGGTCGGTGTCGGCGGTGGAAGGGATTAACGGTGGGTCAGCGGCGGCGTTTCTTCAAGTGAAGGTGTTGGCGAGTGACATGCCGGGGTTGATGCAAGTTCATGCGTTTCGATGTGCGAGGACTACTTATGATAGCTTAGATAAGTTTAGCTCCAAGTACATGGCTTATAACATCAAAAAGGTATGTTAATCATTTATTTTTTCTAATTTTTATTTCATTTTTATGGTTGATTGCATATACATTATCATTGCAATTATTCAATTTAGAAAATATATAGTAACATTGAAAGAATTGCATCAATCTAAATGTTCCAACTTGTAGAAGGTTTGAAATTAATCCATTTATATTATTTTCCTAAAAATCTTTCTCACTTTTGAGAATCTAACCTTGAATTTGAGCATGAGTCAAAATCTCTAATACCATAAAAGAATTTCATCTCATTAAAATACAAAAGTTTAGTCTTTTAAAAAAGTGTGGAATTAATTGGTTTTATTATCCTCAATACATGTATTAATATATTCGACAATTAAATTAAATGGTAGATGATAGTAGAGCTATTAGAACGGGTCGAGCCGGCCCAAAACCCACTTCAACCCACATTTTTGCGGGTTTGGTCGGGTCAATCCACTGCAGGCTTGGGTCGAAAACTACTCAACCCAACCCAACATGTAGCGGGTAGCGGGCTTAGTGGGCTGGCTAGCCCGCGGGCTTTTTTTAATAAAATATTATTTTTTTACATATATTATTTATAATAAATTTTAGAGTAGGTCTTCGATAAAACTTGTAAATATCATTAAATTTTTACCACTACACTTATAAACTAATATAATAACACTTGTAAACTAAAATCATAACATTAAATACTAGAGGTATTAGTTTATAAGAGTATTTGTATCATTTTATAAGTGTAATGATATTAATTTCATAATATGAACATGTTTCACATGAGAGTTTGTGTAAATTTTAAACATTATATGAACAATGCTTTAATGAATAATTAAAACAAACAAAGCTTACAATAAACTAAAAGATTAAGCAACAATATCCACAAAATAGTTGTAATAAATAAAACTTTTTTTATATGCTGCGTGCGTAAGTGAGAAATAAATTATTTTTTGTATTTATATTTTTGTATTTTAATTAAATTTAATAATATTATTAAAAAATTATTTTTTTTAAAAGCCCGCGGGCCAATCCAACTCAACCCGTCCCAACCCGCGGCCCAAACGGGCCCATTCTCCGACGGACTCGTAAATACTCAACCAAATCCGCCCCATATACAAGCGGGCCCGGGCCGGCCCAACGAGCCTGAACCATTGATAACTCTAGATGATAGTATGAGATGGAGGGGTATTTCATAGAATTTGTAGAATATATAGTATGATTACGGTTTGATGAAATGAAAAATGTGCAAAGGTACATCTTTAGTACGTAGGAGAAAATTTTAATGTAAATAGAAATGAAAAAAAGCATACTAAAACATCCAAATGAATTAGAAAGTAATAAATTAACTTAAGACGGCATGTGATGTTTATTTTCAATCAAATATATATATATATATAAAATGATAAATCTTTAGCATGTAATGTCTGATTTAATTAGTAACTTGATTACAAGGTAAAATAAAGCTCAACAGATGGAATTTGCTGGATATTTCTAATTGTGTATCAGTATATTTATTTTTTATTTTATTATTATTATTATTATTATTTATTATTGTAGTAGGAGTATTAGTAATATCCAGCGGTGGAGTCAAATGGGGTTGGGGGCCCTGGGACCCTGGTTACGTCCCTGGTTATGCACGTTACGTACTAATTGATATTTTTTTTTTTTTTTTTTTTTTTTGTCTTGTAATAAATTTGGAATTGAAAATCCAGTATGCTGCTTCCCTCCATCTATCCGTGCTCTTTTTTATTTTCTTTTGTACACCCTCTTTTTCTTTTTCTTTTTTAATCGGACAAATGGTGAATCGAGCTCATGGCCTCATGATATAGGTATTTGATGTTCTAACCACTTGAGTTATTCTACTTCATTCTTTTGTACACCTTTTTTAAACTAAATGCACCCTTCAATTTTGTTATTCAAAATTTTGATATTTACATAAAACCTTTTTTTGTTATTCATCCTATACACTTCAACTGTTTTTGAGAATATTTCAATTCCATTAAATTACAATTTAGATATAAAATTATTAGAATTTCTCTTTCTTTTTGTAATTTAATTTTTCATCTAGCGCCTTTTTTCCCTAATTATATTTGTTTGTTCTGCAATTTAATTAAAGAAATCACAAATGCCAATAAAAATTAAAGATAAATCTTTTTTAATTCAATTAATTAACTGTTGATTTATGTATAATGTGTGCGTAAATTAGTGCAACAATCTGTCCTTTTTCTGTCTTTTAAGCAAAAATTACTAAAAAAATATTGTTTCGTAATGCTATATAATATGTATAATTTCATGGATTAAATTCAAGATTAGAATCCATAATATATATGAAGGGGATAAAAAAGTGCATAAGAGTGTGTATAAAGGTAAACTTTAAAATATCGATTATGCAAGTGACGTATACAAGCAGATAGGCATTTTACAAATTAAGTTGATTAAGAATTATTAATGATTTTTAAGAGGATATTTAATAATGGATATTAATGTGTGTATTACTTTATGAAATATACATAGTTGGACTTTATCATACATAAATATATTTGACAAATTGTACTCTAAATTATTTTTTTGTCCTCCATATGTGATTACTTACAAGGTCATATGTCGAAACCCCGACAATCAGATACTCATGTTGCATTATGCTGTTAAAAGATAAAAATAATACTCCAATTGATAGACAAGAATCAAATGTGTGAATATTCTTTATAATATGCACACTTCATAACCCCATATTAAGAAAATCAAGGTTATATCTAAAGAAATAGTTTCATATATAATATATAGCTCATGCTAAAGGCTAAATTAAGCATTAATTTGAGCAATAATAGTAAATATATATTCTTCTCAAATCATGTGCTGATCCAAAGTATCCCTGGAATTGAGTGACACATCAATACAATATTGGATGTGTAGCATATTTTTAAAAAAATGTTTGAAAATTCTCAAATTCTTCACGAGTTAATCGGGTCTTCTAAAAAATTGTGGAGAACAAACTGATGTGTTATTATATGAACAAATATTTGTTATTATAGTTACTTCAACATATATATACTCATATAGTGACACATACATGTTCATATGATTTGAGACATATTGCACATATCCGAGTTGTGTAATATTGCATACAAGTATTTGTGATTATTACTAATGTTAATTATTGATTAATTTCAATTTCTGTCACATATGAAACAATCTTAACGTGTCTTGATTCAATGTGATTGAATGTATATATGTGTGTAACATTCTATTTATGTACCAACTATACTCGTGCCCATTTATGAAAGTATACGTATCTTGTCTATTCATGTGAAATACTATACACCTTTGTGTACAAATATAATAAATGCAAATATACATCAATGGACCAAATTCTACAAAACATTCCTTTTCAAGAGAAAAAATTCATTAATTGGTGGGAGAGGGCATGTTCCTAATATATACAAGATCCTTAAATTTAGGAATTTTAAATTGTGACAAAGCATACGTAGCCTCTACCTAAAGAGAGCAGTACGCATTTGCCTACCCAAGACAATGACCAATATATTTAATTTCCCAATATAAATTTTAAAAAATACAGCAAATTATTTGTAGTCAAATCATGTAATATTAATCACTATACAGTAATTTGATAAATCCGTGAGATATACCGTCTAATGTCAAATGTGTATCGAGACATATTTAAATCATATATGTATTTACTCAATTATTTTATTTTAATATTAATTTATATATTTGGTCTCATGTACTCAAGACAAAAACTTGTGTGAACTTAGTCGAGTTTTTTAATATTACTATTATGTGTAAAAACTATCATTGTTATACATAAAAATTATTATTGTTATCCACAAAAATTTTCACTATTCAAAAAAAAATTGATTTTTTTAAATGATAGAGTTCATGTATATACTTTGTTTAAATGAGTGTTTTTATGGACTCAATGTTACGAGAAAATTAATCTCTTATAATTTACATATTTGTGGGACCCACAGGAATTTGATAAGGTGTATGGACCTGCGTGGCATTGCATTGTGGGATCAAGTTTTGGATCATTTGTAACCCACTCAACTGGCTGCTTTCTTTATTTCTCAATGGAGAAGCTTTACATTTTGGTATTCAAGACCAAAGTTGAAAGAGCAGTCCTAGATCGACTCTAATACTACATATATGTATATAAAGTTTAAGGTATGTCGATATATATAGTCAAGCCACATCTGGATGCATGTATACTTGAGTTATAAGAAATTAAATCAAATTAAATTGTCTATACATTAACCGTAATGTTGTTGGGGTAATGTTTGTATCCATCACAAAGTTCAAAGTGTGTCATAGAAATTTATTACTACATTTTTCTCACATTCACCAAGTTGAAAAGTCTTAAATGTGCGGTCCTTGTTTGGTTCGCAGGATTGATGGGGACAGTCTAGGAATAGAATTTTATTATCAATTATTTGATTTGTGAGATGAGAGTCCATGATATACTTCAAGCTCGGGTAGAAAATATATTAAATCCCTCCATGAAGAGATCATGTCAATCTCATATGAAAGGTGTGATAGAACATATTCTAAATGCGATATTACAAATTGTCCTTTTATTGTTTGAATAGATTTATAAGAATGAAGTGTGGTTGTTTTAATTCAATTTAAGATTATTTATGACATTTCAATAGGTATCTAATCTAATCATTCAATACAATCCTACAATCAAAACTTATATCTTGATTCAAACAAATTCAGTCCAATCAATCAAATCTTACTCAATCATATCACACCTAATCAATCAAATCCAATGAACCAAACGACATAGTGTATCTTGCAAGAGAGCATTGGCCCTTTTTATGTACTTCTTTTATCAAGTTTTGTGGGCATGAATGATCAAGTTCGTGGAATTGATGGAAATATGTCAGGATTAGGATTTTAATCCCAATTAATTCACCGTTTGATTTGTGCGATGACGGCCCATGATATACTTTAAGTCCGGGTAAAAAATGTATTAAATCCCTTCATAGAGGAATATGTCAATCTCATGTGAAATGTGAGATAGAACATATTACGAATGCAATATTACAAATTGTCCTTCTATTATTTTAATAGATTCACAAGAATAAATTATGGTTGTTTCAATTCAATTTAAAGTTATTTATGACATTTCAATAGGTATCTCATCTAATTCATCAATCTAATCGTACAATCCAAACGCATATCTTGATTCAGCAAATTCAATTCAATCAATCAAATTTTACTTAACCTCACTCAATTTTATCACATCTAATCAATTTAGTCCCTTGAACTAAACACCCCTAAATGGTTGTTATAAATTGGTAGTGCTGAAATCAGATTTTATTTTATTTTTTTAAATCAGAGTACTTGTGTAATTGGATTGGTTCTTAAATCATTTCCAAGATACGATTTGGGGAGAGCAGCGGGAATTTTTTGGACAACTAACAACATAGGATTCCAAATTTTATGTATTTTACCAATTATATCATGCATGCCTTAATTTTTTTTTTATTTAGAATATTTCTAGGCATTCCATTGTTTATACAATACATATAGATATTTACTGCGAAAAACTAGCGATAATTTAAATACCAATTCAATAATCAAGTATCTAATAACTAAATTATGTCTTCGTATTTTGAAAGTATGATATAATAAATTCATTTCTAATAATTATTGAGTATATCCATAAAATAAATAATTACTCAAATTAATGTTATTTTATTAAGTTATAGGAGTAGTATATTTTATTAATATGTAAAATGAAAAAAAAAAAGATTGGGCCCTCCCTCATAAGCCTAACGAGGCTCCATCTGTGGTTGAAATTAAACGGCCCACATTTCTCAATTTCAAGAAGCCCGTAAAATGTTTGAAGAAGATTTGGATTCTTTGGCCCGAGAGCTAAGTCAATACAAGTTTAAAAGTTAGTATGATGAGTTCTGATTTTTTTTTTTAATAATTCGATATCGGATCCAAAGATCAATTAATTCGAGATGAGTTATGTTGTGTCCCGTACTTAACAACTCAAAAACGATTCAAACTCCAATAACAAATAACAACACAAACACCAAATAACCAGGGGGAAAGCTTAATTCAACAAACAATAAGTAAGAAAATAGCAAATAAACATCACTGGGCTCCAAAAACAGTGAATTGAACGTCGATCTTGGCCGACAATTGGATACCTGGAAACGAACGCATATTAGAAGGTATTAATGGGGTAATAATGGCTTGATTCTGGAATTCACTCACATATGGTATTTTTAGTAGTCACTCTCTCGTTCGCACGGTATTAACTGAAGAATGGTATATCTATTCATGGTGAATTACAGGAAATTAGTCAAGAGCGAATGAAGGAGATGATAAAGAATTACCAGAGAAAAAATGGAGAATTACCTCACACAATACAAACCCTCTCTCTGTCAAATTCTCCCATGTATATCGTTGCGCGCGGTGTCAGTGTATCACACTACAATGGCCGTTCGATGGGAATGAAGATCGCACGACTCAGAATAATCAGAGAGATATCGCATCAGTTGGGCCGAGAACGTGTGCCGCATAATTAATTAATTCCAGATTGGGCCAAATTAATAGAAGCCCAGATCAGTTAAAAATAAAAGAAATACGGACACAACAATGCTTCCCCCCACTTTTGACTTGTCCTCAAGTCATTAATTCCGGATACCTCGTACGCATCACTTCAGCATCTTCCCAAGTGGCATTTTCCGGCAAGCTATCACTTCATCTCACCAAGACATGTCTCACGGTGCGGTTGCGCTTCTTCACCGTTCGAGCGCTCAGTATCTCTTCGGGTACGACAATGGCTTCACCCTCTGAATTTATTTCTGGAATTTGCTCCCGCGGAGTGTACTTGTTCTTTATCTACTTTTTTAGTTGGGAAACATGGGATACCGGGTGTAGACGACACCCATTAGGTAGATCCAATTTATATGCTACTTCTCCAACCCTCTGTAGTATAGCAAATGGCCCAAAGTATTTTACTGAGAGCTTGGTTTGTTTCCTGAGCTGATCTGGAGCATTGCGAAATGGTTGCATTCTTAGATAAACCTTGTCTCCCACTTCAAATGTACGCTCAGTGCACTGCAAATCAGCATACTTTTTCATTCTATTCATAGCCAAATGCAAGTTTTCCTTCAAAACTTGTATAATCATGTGCCTCTCTGTTAGCCATTCTTTAGCTTCTGTTGCACTCCCCTGTATATAAGGACCAATTCCTAGTTGAGTAGGTTTGTATCCATATAGTGCCTCGAATGGAGTCATTTGAATAGACTGGTGGTAATTGGAATTGTACCACCATTCAGCTAAACTCAGCCACTTCACCCACTTGTTAGGTTTCTGAAAAGTCATGCATCTCAAGTAGGTCTCTAGACATTTGTTCACTCTTTCACTTTGACCATCAGTCTGTGGTGGTGGGATGTACTCATTTGTAACTGCACTCCCACTAACTTGAACAAAGACATCCAAAAAGAACTTTGGAACACCACATCTCTATTACTGACTATGGATTCTGGAAATCCATGTAGCTTGTATATCTGATTCACATAGATCTCAGCTAAACTCTCAGCAGTATAAGGGTGCTTTAAACTTATAAAGTGACTGTATTTGGTCATCCTGTCAACGATGACCCAAATAACACTCTTGCCTTCTGCATTAGGTAGTGCCTCTATGAAATCCATAGTGATTTAGCTCCAAGGTTTCACAGGGACTGGTAAGGGTTGTAGTAGTCCAGGATAGGCCACACTTTCTGTTTTGCACTTCTTACACACTTCACAAGCACTGATATACTCAGCAAAATCCTTCTTCATGCCCTTCCAATAGAATAACCCTTTACTTCTCTGATAACTAGCCTGCATTCCAGAGTGTCCCCCTACAGAAGAGTTGTGAATGCTTTCCATGATTTTCACTCTAATATTGTTAGTAGCTCCAATCCAGATCATGTTTTTATGTCTCAAAATTCCTCCCTTGATAAAGTATCTTTTATCCACTTCAGGAGTGATAATGGTCTGTGTGATGAGCTGTTGAGTCCTTTCATCTCCCTCATAACTTGATATAACTTCATCCATCCACAAGGGCTGCAAAGTGGTAGTTACAACTTGCAGCTCCTGGCTTCCTTTTGTTTGTTCAAGCTGTCTTGATAGTGCATCTGCTGCCTTGTTTTCCTTTCCCTTTTGTACTCCACTGAACAGTTGTGACTCATGAGTTTAATCAACCATTTATGTTGTAGTATGTTACTTAGCCTTTGCTCCTTCAAGTGCTTAAGACTGGCATGATATGTTCTAATGATGAATTGACTACCATTCAGATAGTGGCTCCATTTAGACACAGCAGTCATAAGAGCTAGAAGCTCTTTTTCATAAGTTGATAAAGCTTGATTTCTTGTACACAAGCTTTGGCTGAAAAATGCAATAGGTTGACCATTCTGCATGAGGACAGACCCAATTCCACTAGAACTGACATCTATCTCTAGTATGAATGGTTGTGAAAAGTCAGGCATGGCCAGAACAGGTGCCTCCACCATTAATTTCTTGAGATTTTCAAAAGTTAACCCAGCTTCTTCATTCCATTTAAACCCCTCTTTCTTCAACAGTTGAGTGAGTGGTCTAGCAATGACTCCATATCCTTTAATGAATCTTCTGTAATATCCTGTTAATCCCAAGAAACCCCTCAAAGTGTTGATTTTTTAGGTGTTGACCATTCTACCATGCTTCTTATTTTCTCAGAATCAGTTTGCACCCCATTCTCAGTGATAATAATGTCCTAAATACTCCACTTGCTTAACCCCAAATGCACATTTGCTTCTCTTAGCATAGAGTTGTTGTTTCTCAAGAATATTGAGAACTTCAGTAAGATGTACTGCATGTGTTTCCATATCTGGGCTATATACAGGTATGTCGTAAAAAAAAAAACCAAAACATACTTCCTTATAACTTCAACAAACACCTCATTCATCATGTTTTGGAAAGTTGCAGGTGCATTAGTGAGTCCAAATGGCATAACCTTAAATTCAAATAACCCACAGTGAGTAATAAATGCAGACTTGTACCTATCCTCTTCTTTCAACAAAATCTGGAAATACCCTTGCCTTAAGCCAATTTTAGAAAACACTTTTGATCCATACAACTCTGTTAGGAGATCTTCTATCACAGGCTGGGGGTATTTATTTTTTATGGTTTGATCATTGAGCTTCCTATAATCTACACATAATCTCCATGACAAATCCTTTTTCTTCACTAGTATAGAGGGACTTACAAAAGGGTTGAGCTGACCTGAATCACATCTTGATTGAGTGGCCAGGTTTCAAATTGATCTCATGCTCAATCCTCCTCTTAGGTGGTAACCCTGTAGGTTCAGCAAAAACCCATTCATATTGTTGCAACACTTGCAGTATAAGTACATCCACCTTCTCTGTTTGTTAAGTGTCAGCATTCACAGAGAAAAGTTGTACCAAAATTCCATGAGAAGTCTTGTGCAAATAGTTATCAAGACCCCTGGCAGAAATTACTCTCATTTCCTGTAAAGAGTTGTCCCCTACTTGCACAATATTCTTCTCTTCTTTGAGTAGCTTGATCTTGTTAGTTTTGATATCAAAAGTAATGAGGTTGTGCTCCCACATCCAATCAGCACCCAATATGACATCACAACCCCCTCAGTTGAGCACTCTTAAATCTGAAGAAAAGGACTCACCCTGCATTTGCCATGTGAACTGTGCACAATTGAATCTACTAGTAGTTTTCCCTCCATCTGCTACTGTCACTACCCATGGGACTGTCTCTTCCATTACACAGTTGAGTTCATGAGTTGTGTTAGCATCTATAAAACTACTAGTGCTACCACTGTCAATAAGCACATTAAGTTTCCTCTTCCCTACATTGCCAATGACATTTAGTGTAGTTTTAGACCTGCTTCCCATTAAGGCATTCACATAAATCCCATTATGAAACTTCTTTCCCTACTTCTTCTACAGATTTTTCTTCAACCTCTTGTTCTTCTCCCTCCACCACAATCAAGTTGAACTGCTTGTTCTTGCACACATGACCATAAGTGTATTTTTCATCACAATGAAAACACAAGCCCATTGCTCTTCTCTTTTGGTGCTAAGCATCAATTATCTTCTTGTAAGAAGGATTACTTTCAGTAGCCTCCTTCTTCTCTTTCTTCTTATGCTGAACTTGAGTACTTGCTGATTTCCCATATGAGTTGTTGAAAAATGGCTTGTTGGTGCTGAATTTGTTCTTCTTGCCCCAAATATCCAAGGTAGATTCAAGCATCTTTGCTCTGTTAATGGCTTGAGTCAATTCTGTAGGCTTAAAAAGTTGCACAGGTATCCTTAGTTCATCCTTCAAACCTCTAAGGAAACAAGAGACCAGAAATTCTTCACTTAAGTTGGGATTCTTCACTTTGACAAGAGACTTAAGTTCATCAAATTTCTCTTGATAGGATTCCACATCACTAGATTGGTGTAGTTTTGTGAATTCTATCACCACATCCTCTTTTCCCAGCCTAACAAACCTCTGCATAATCATTTCACAACATTCATTCCATTCAATGCCCTCTTTTCCCTCCACATATTCCACATACCATATATCTGCAACTTCTATCATATAGTATCTAGAATGATAAACCTTAGCTACTTCATTCATAGGCATAATCTGAAAGAATCGATTAGCTTTCCTAATCCAACTCAAGGGATTTTCACCATTAAATTCAGGAAACTTGAGTCTAACAGTGTGATTGTTAGTTTGCATGTTTACCTGCCCTTGATTCTGATTTCTCATGTGTGGTGGGGTGTAAAACTCATTACGGCCCTTCCCAGTTCCATTATCCTCTTTGTTTGTACCCGAAGTGCCCTGATCTGCAGTCGTAGCCTTTTGCATTAAATACTCAATGTTTTGGCTAATATTCTTCACGTTCTGGCCTACTACGATCAATATATCTTCGAGTTTCACAATTTTTTGTTCCACCGCCTTCATTCGTTCATCGTTCTCCAGAAACACTTCCTCATGTTTCTTAATCATCTCAAATAGATGATTCATTCGTGTACCCTCCGCCATTGCACTAGAGTGAGCAATGGTTTGGCTCTAGATACCACTTGTTGTGTCCCGTACTTAATAACTCAAAAATGATTCAAACTCCAATAACAAATAACAACACAAACACCAAATAACCAGGGGGAAAGCTTAATTCAACAAACAATAAGTAAGAAAAAAAATTGCAAATAAACATCACTGGGCTCCAGAAATAGTGAATTGAACGTCGATCATGGCCGACAATTGGATACCTGGAAACGAACGCATATTAGAAGGTATTAATGGGGTATTAATGGTTTGATTCTGGAATTAACTCACATATGGTATTTTTAGTAGTCACTCTCTCGTTCGCACGATATTAGCGGAAGAATGGTATATCTGTTCATGGTGAATTACAGGAAATTAGCCAAGAGCGAATAAAGGAGATGATAAAGAATTACTAGAGCAAAAATGGAGAATTACCTCACACAATACATACCCTCTCTCTATCAGATTCTCCCTTGTATACCGTTGCGCGCAGTGTCAGTGTATCACACTACAATGGTCGTTCGATGGGAATGAAGATCGCACGACTCAAAATAATCAGAGAGATGTCGCATCAGTTGGGTAGTGAACGCGTGCCGCATAATTAATTAATTCTGGATTGGGCCGAATTAATAGAAGCCCAGATCAATTAAAAATAAAAGAAAGATGGACACAACAAGTTCTGACTTCTAACTTTCGACTTCTAAAAGAACATTTGATGTTATTATTATAATCGGTTGACTCCAAAAAAAAAAACCACATAGTCTTGTTATTTTCCATAGCATATCAATTGTGTATAGATGTTTATAATATGAGTGAATGACTTAGAGGTCCAAAGTGAGCCCCTATATTACTAATAAGTTCAATCCATTTCAATTAATACTATTAGGTCCAAAACAAGTGAGTAAAAGTCATTAATACCCCTCCATAACATTTCCAGCTTTCTTGTCTCAATCACCCCCCTTCACCTTTCACGTCTCAATCACCCCTCACCCCCTCCACCACATGCTGCAACATCTATTAATTTTTTATAATCTTCCCCACCCACTAATTTTTTAAATTCTTCTTCTTCTATGAAATTAAAAGTACAACACAAGATAAATTAATTTTTGTTATACATTCATCTTCATCTTTCAATTCAAAAAAATTCAAATTGAAAATTACAGAAATTACAATTACAATCTCATATAAAAAATTCATATCTAACAATTACAAAAATTACAGAAAAATAAAAATTCATATGAAAAATTCATATCTAAAACCTACAATTACAATCTAAAAAATAGTATATCCTCGTCTTCATCACGACAGGATCATGTTCATAAAAAACATGAACATATTCATCACAAAAATAATAGGTTCATCTCCGATTTCAGATCCTCGCCCTCAGAAATTAACAAACCCAGATCTTCATAAATGAATCTACGAATCTTCAAAAAACTTCCATATCAACAACCCACATCTTCAAAAATAAACCCATATCTTCATAAAAAATCTTCAAATCTGCAACAAATTTAGACGACACATTTTTTCAATAAATCAAATCTAAAAAATCTCAAATCGCATCAAATTCAAAAACACCCCAGAAAAAATCAGATTTCAAAGAAATCAGATCTAAAAATTTGAGACGACACATTTTTTCCATAAAATCAGACCTAAAAAATTCTCAAATCGCATCAGATCCAAAAATCGAACAAATTTTCAATAAATTTCAACAGAAAAAGGGTCGTTATAACCTTACCCTTGGTGAGCAGTTCAAGTGTTGCAGCTCGAGTGCGGAGGTGTCAGACAACGACGTGAAGCAGCGAGGCCAGGCTTCGGCGAGGCGGTGCCTTTGCCATCATCGTCCCCAACCCTGGCCATGTGTCGCCCCGTCGGCGTCATTGCCATTGTTGCAGCAGCGCTAGCGTGGGAGTTTGCAGATCCACCGCGACAGTGGTGGAGATTGCAGGCGGCGGCGTGAGCGGTGGTGGTGGGCGGCAACAACGTGGGGGGTTGGGGGCGGCGAAGACGGTGGACGATTTGCAGACGAACGTGAAGCAGCGAGGCCAGGCTTCGGCGAGGCGGTGCCTTTGCCATCATCGTCCCCAACCCTGGCCATGTGTCGCCCCGTCGGCGTCATTGCCATTGTTGCAGCAGCGCTAGCGTGGGAGTTTGCAGATCCACCGCGACAGTGGTGGAGATTGCAGGCGGCGGCGTGAGCGGTGGTGGTGGGCGGCAACAACGTGGGGGGTTGGGGGCGGCGAAGACGGTGGACGATTTGCAGACGAACGTGAAGCAGCGAGGCCAGGCTTCGGCGAGGCGGTGCCTTTGCCATCATCGTCCCCAACCCTGGCCATGTGTCGCCCCGTCGGCGTCATTGCCATTGTTGCAGCAGCGCTAGCGTGGGAGTTTGCAGATCCACCGCGACAGTGGTGGAGATTGCAGGCGGCGGCGTGAGCGGTGGTGGTGGGCGGCAACAACGTGGGGGGTTGGGGGCGGCGAAGACGGTGGACGATTTGCAGACGAGGCGGCAACGACGGTCAATTTCTGGGTGGGGAGTGTGGCGGCGGCAGGGGTGTGGGTGAGGTTCCTTGTTTTTTCTTTGAACACGATTGGGGAGCGGCGGCGATGGTGGGTTGATTTTGAAGAGAGAGAGAGGGAGAAGTTAGAGAGAAAGAGAGAGGAGAAATGAGTGCGGATGAGTGAAATGAGAGAAAAGAGAGTGTGGGGTATTATTGGGTTTTCATCCCTACTTTTGGACCTATGAGTTATTTTAAAAGGGTGTTGGACCTATGAGTACTTGGACTTTATACTTTGGACCTAAGAGTTATTAATTCTTATAATATTACTAGTTGAGAGAATTTTATATTATATAAAAGTTCGAATTGTGTATAGAAGTTTATAATATTATTAGGGTGTTTGGTTCACGAGACTTGATTGATTAGGTGTGATAGGATTGGGTGGGATTGCGTAAGAATTGATTGATTTGACTGAATTTATTGAATCAAGATATACGTTTGAATTGTAGAATTAGATTGAGTGATTAGATGGGACACCTATTGAAATGTCATAAACACCCTTAAATTGAATTAAAACAACACACTTTATTCTTGTGAATCTATTCTAATAATAGAAGGACAATTTGTAATATTGCATTTGGAATATGTTTTATCTCACCTTTCACATGAGATTGACATATCCCTCTATGAAATGATTTGATACATTTTCTACCCGGACTTGAAGTGTATCATGTGCCCTCATCACGCAAACCAAACGGTAGATTAGTTGGGATTAAAATCCTAGTCCTGGTCTATCCCAATTAATCCCGCTAACCAAACGGGGGCCTTAGTGGATTGAATTTTTTTTACTTAATCATTTGGAGGAGACTCATCGAGTAGACAATTTAATATAATCAAGTTAACAATTTAATGTGTGGAGATGCTTTCAGTGAGAATCATACTCAGAATTTGGGCTTTTGACTCTAATACCGTAAAACTCATCTAAAAGTTCAGATTTGAAATTAATTCGTTTATATATTTTTTTTAACACTAATTATTTCACTAAAATATATTAATCTAATAATATAATTGTTTTATTGAAAGATATTAATTATTTTACTATAAAATATTAGTTGCAAAATATGGCTATTGTAAAACTAATTTACATATCACCAACTTAATATAAATTAATTAGCAAGTCTCTAGTGGAACTTGTTAATAATATAAAATTTATATCATTACACTTATAAACTTAGGCGAAACTTTATATGAAATACTTCACGAATCTAGGATCCCAGAAATTTGACTCGCGGATTAGAAGAAAAGCACATAACACAGAGCAAAAAATTTGTGGATCATATGGGGGTCGAATCGGATCAAGCTAATATTTCCTAAAAATTTCGCATAAAGGCAAATCATCAGAACTTGCTCTGAGATATGTGTTACTATAAGGGTAAACATGTGTTACTATAAGGGTAAACATGTGTTACTATCAGTGAATCATGACCCGTGAGTCAGAAAAAAGAAGCGCATAAACAAAAAGAGAAATTTTCGCAGATCATGTGCGAAACGAACTGGGTCAAACATATTTTTCTACAAAATTCACGTAAAGGCAAAACATCAAAACTCACTTCGAGGTCTGTGTTACTATAAGGGCAAACATGTGTTAATGTAAGTACATGTATGTGTTACTGTAATGATAAAATGATACTCCCTCTATTTTCATCCGCTTCCCCCTCTATTTTTTTTATCTACTTCTCTTTTTGACATATGATCAATTGTCTTATGTAAATGCCTGAATCACTAAATTACATCATTAAATTAATAAAAATATAAATTTTTTTTTACAAACACCGCATAATAACACATAATTATCTTTACAATGACACATATTTGTCTTTATAGTAACACCGATTGGGAGCAAGTTTTCCTCTTTTGTTATTGTGCGAATTTTTAAGAGATGTTTACTTGACCCGGTTCGACCCGCACAAGATCCTCAACTCCTTCCAATATTAACTAATAGTTCACGGTGAAATATTTTATAGGAAAGTCACTAGACTTATTAATATTTTATAGTCCTCCACAAATTAATATCACTATATTTATTAATTGATATCAGCACACTTATCAACTGATATCATTATACTTTTAAAATAATATCATAATATTAAATACTATTGATATTAATTTATAAAAATAGTAATATTAATTTATAAATATAATGATATTAATTTTATATTATGAACAAGTTTCACATGGGGTATGTATAAATTAATTGATAAAAAATTATATGAGACGAGACACCTAGTGTTTCACATCACTCATTTTTTACACAAACTCTCCCGTGAAATTTGTTCATAGTATGAAACTCATATCATTATATTTATAAAGTGATAGCATTACTCTTGTAAACTAGTACATATAATATTTAATATTACAATCTCAATTTATAAGTAATGATATCAATTGATAATTATAGTGATATTAATTCATAAGTATAGTGGTATAAATTTTATATTATGAACAAATTTTACCGAAGACGTCTCCATTTTTTATCCCGTTGACCTTAATTTCGCCAAAATAAAAAGAGTAAGAAAATGAAAAGAAAAGGAGAGATAATAAGAATAATAGAAAAGAAACCCTAGAAGGGCAAAATCGTAAATATATAAATTTCACAACAGCACGACGTCCGCAGCTTCCTCACCGCCTCTACTAGACAGGCAAAGATATCCTAATCCTGCTTCAATTACTTTCATAATTTCCATCTCTCCACAAGTCCCTCTATTGATCCTTCGCCTTCAAAAAACTAGCCTACAACACTTTGGTTCATAACCCTAGAATCAATCGAATCGATCCACAGATATATACAATCGAATCAATTGTATACATAAAAGATGCAGGAAATTACAGAGGCAGTGAGCAACATTAGCATCACCGGAGACGCTCAGAAGAAGAACAGAATTCAGGTCTCCAACACTAAGAAACCCCTCTTCTTCTACGTCAATCTCGCCAAGGTACTGCTCCGTTTTGGCTTTTCGATTTGTGTGTATCTGCTTTTTGTCTCGAGAATTGTTGATGAGTCGTGCCTATAAATTTATGTTTGTGTGTGATGTTACGAAAATGTTAGAATAATGAATCTAGGTTTTGATTTTTGTGAATTTGAAATTGGGGATTTGAATTATGTGCAGAGGTACATGCAGCAGCATAACGAGGTCGAACTTTCTGCTCTCGGGATGGGTATGTGTTTCCTCACTCTCTTATTTTTTCTGTTGCATCCTTTATATTGAGTTAATGATTGAGCTTTCTTATACATGTTGCTTGTTAGATGGAATTTGTCTTGATTTGCTTAGAGGTGTTGGTAACCTGACTAATTTTTTGTGGAAAATATTGGATTACGTTTTTGTTTGTGACTACTCAATTCTTCTGGAGATACTCCTTTACAGTCTACGCATTATACTAATCAGGCTATGCAGTTTGCCCGTAGCATTTCTATTTTATTTTATTATTTGATCGGTAAAAGAAATTTTATTGTCGAATATGGTACAAGAAATACCCGAAGCAGTTTGCCCATAGCATTTCTATATATGCGTATATATGTTTGTGTGTATATTTAGCCATTTCATTATACTTGCGTTGTTTTGCAACCCTAATATATACTAAAATATCACTCTGGTTTTCCTCTTTTAAGTCCCTCCTTCTGCACAACCCTAATTCTCATTGGAAGTATTAAGGACAGTTTATTGGTCATGTGCAGAGCCATGTTTAAGTGGTTGCACAACCTGCTACTTGTTCGAAGTAACTCGGAATTGATCATGGTTTCACCATAACTGAATGTGTGCAATGATTTTTGCAATATGATTATTATATAAAAGTAGATCAAAAGGTGCATCTCATGCTTAATCAAAGTGGAAAGTAGATAGGTGATCATCAGTATGTCTTTTTCTGAGCAAATGCTATAAAACCTAGTAGACAATATCTTTGTTTTACGTTCTGCCCTTGCTTCTACGCGCAAGTACCACAATATATAAAAGTAGATCAAAAGGTGCATCTCGTGCTTTTCACTTTGAAAGTACTCTAACCATTACATTTACAGCCAAGGTTGATGTAGAACTTGTAGTAAATCTGACACAATTCAACGTTTTCTAGTATACACAGTTTCTAATGCATCAAAGCATTTTAAACTGAATTGACAGGGTTTTATTGAAAAAATCCATAGGAATTGTCAATCTGTCCTTAAATCATTCAAGTAGAATTGTTGCTGAAAACCATCCTATGTTCTGCTGAAGAGAAGTTTAGTACATGCAATGCTTGAGTTAGTTTTATTCTAATTTGAAAAGGACCACTAAAAATTCTAAAAAGAAACTCTGGCTATGTATAAAGTAATTATTGGATTACAATTTTATACACACCATAGCACATGACCTACCAATAGCAGAGCACCTTTGTGGAAATTTCCTTCCAGGTAGCATCCTCACCTGCACAATGTAATGGCTTTTCTATCTAAAAGTTAAGTTCGTCATATTATGGTCCACCTAATCAGCCACTTTAGAGATAGTGTGGATCAAAACGAAGTGAAAATGAGACCCAAGGTATAGTTTCCCTAGTTAGACTGATGTGTGAGTCTTTAGGCAGTGCTTTTCAACCCTCTGTCTCTGTTCCTTATTCCAAGGTTTTTTATGATTATAAAGGAAGGCAACACCACTGAATGAAGATAGTTTTTTGACATTACTCTTAGAGTGCCACTTTATATATCTTCATGTTAATTGCTTAGGTACCTATCATTCTATGTTGCTTGGACTCTTCAAAACTGGAGAAGTCGCGGTGTCCTGAGGACCCGACATGAGTGTGGGTGTGGGGATCCTTCATTTGAAAAATATAAATTTATGTTTATATATAGGCATACAACCCCATATCCAAATTTTGGATCCTCTTTTGCCGTGCCCACATATTCTGAATTCAGGATATTAGAGAGTTGGACTTTTAGATATGCAGCCGTGTCGGACACTTTCACCTGAGTCCAAGCAACATCAAGTCATTGATACTTGTTTAGAAATATAATGCTATTTAGCTCTGGAGGTAGGACCATATCCTGGAAATATCCTTGAATCTGACTTGAAAGATCCTTCCGCAAAAGGACAGTATTTTTGAAGTAAAACAAAGGAATAAAATTATCCTAAAGTTATTTTTGCAGTCTACAGAGTCAAATTCGTGTAATAAATCCTAAATTGAAGCTTCAATTATCATGAAACTTAGTGTTATGTTCACTATTTTATTTATTACGTTGTAGTCACAATATTATCTCTGTACTTGAATTGAACGATACTAGAAAACAAGGCGTTTTGAACCCTGGTATTTATTACGTTGTGGTTACAATATTATCTCTTCACTTTATCCAAGGACTGAGGTTAAACCCTGATTTTTGCTCTCTGGACTTGTAGGAGATTATCCTTCTCTCTTAAAGCAGATGGAGTGTGGCTGTTAGCCTAAGAATTTAATATGCCATTACTTGTTCCTGTCAGTTGAGAGATTATCCTTTTCAAATGTCATATCAATTATCATGCAAATGATTGAATTAGAAATATATTTGAAGATTATGGAGTATCTTTGATTTTACCCTTAACTGCAGAAACACATAATGAACTTGTGCTACTTCACTGTAGCTTCACTAGTCACTGCTATTGAGTATTGATGATTTGTGCCTTTCTATTTTTTCAGCTATTTCAACAGTTGTCAGTATTGCTGAAATCCTAAAGAATAATGGATTTGCAGTTGAGAGGAGTAAGTCTCAGAGTTCATTTTATTTTTCCTTTTATCATGTATTGGCCCATGATAAGTTGTTTTACATGATATTCTGAGCATACTAACAGAAGTATCTTTTGATATTCTTTAGAGATTACAACTTCTACTGTTGAAATCAGAGATGATTCTAGAGGGAGACCTATCTCAAAAGCCAAAGTAAGTTCGTAAACTGTAGTTAATATGGCGTCATAAGAAAATGTGGTTGTGAAATGCAGTCAAAGATTTCTATTATTTGTGGAATCCAATTAAAAAAGGGTTCTTTGCTTGGGAAAAAAAGATTTCCACAAAGATTATCGCTTTTGGAATTTCTAATGTTTCTTTAATTTGGTGATGTACATTTTCTCGAGGTCGTTATGTTGGGAAGATAAAGATAGTATATTCATTACTTTCTTCTGTGCGTAGGTTTCATAATGTGTCTGTTAATTTTACTTTATTTCGCAATTAGATTGAGATTGTGCTGGGGAAGACAGAGAAGTTTGATGAATTAATGGCAGCTGCTGCAGAGGAGAGATCTGGAAATGGTGAAGAGCAAAGTTAAAGATGTGTTTTTCATGTTTTTTCTTTGTTTTCATGAGTTTTGTTATATTACGACTTTCTGATGTGATATTCTAGTGCTAGTCGTAGTCACTAGTCATTCAAGGATTTCGGGTCTGGTGAACCTTGCAGATGTGAAAATCTTCTCGTAGCATTTCAGAAACAGTCGTCTTCGATTTGCAATTCACTTTCCGTTGGTATCTTCTGTCTTGTTTAGCAGTCACAATTGTCTAAAATATATATTGTGAAAATGTGATTTGGGGGCAGAAATTTTTCACATCCTTATCGAGCGATTAGTTAACATATATATGGTGTATTTGAGTTTGATTTCGGTACCTATAAGATATGCATAATGCACCATAAAGTCCTTGAACTAATAACTTTTGTCATGAAAGCCCCTAAAGTTTTTTTTTATGTTTTAAAAAGCACTTGAACTATATATACAAATTCATGTTTCATAAGGCTTCTATACTTTTTTTTTTTAATTAAAAAACTCTTGAACTACATAATTAGTGTGTCATAATATCTTTTTTTTGACGGCTCGTTAAAGACGAAAAGTTTGTTGGAGTTTGACCTTAAATGTCATCGAGATACAATAGCATTTAAAATGGGGAAAAAAAATTAAGTTGACCCAATAAGTATTTTTTATTAGAGACTTTTCAAAACAAAACTTGATAATTTAGTGCTCTCTTAATTCATTATATGTTCATTAGACATTGTAGTGTTGCAAGTTTCTCGTATGACAATAGTATCATGCAGCATAATTAATATTGTTAAACACCCGAACTAATATTATGAAGTTTTCAATCAAAATAGTAAAAAAAAAAAAAAATTCAATTAAAATAATTAATAGTACTAACTAATTAATTAATATGGTTAAGTAAAAAATAATTAATACATTTAAAATGTATAACTGTTATGATATTCGTTATCTGACCACAAACATTGCTCTGTGTCGAGGATTGTAAATTGTACAACATAAAAAATTGCATGCAATGTGATACGCTTATAAGTTTTCACCTATTCTTAATTTCTTATATGAAATATTGCACGGTTCTTACCCTATCCGGCTTATTATAATATACTCACTCCATTTCGGTGTATTTGTCTCATTTCTTTTAGTTGAATTATTTAAGGAATAATATTAAAATAATAGATAGTGAACCTTTATAGTATTTAATGGATGAAAAATGAAAGTATTTGAGGTACTTGAGATGAAAAGTGAGGGAAATAATATTAAAATAATAGTTAGTGGATTGTTATTTTTTCCTTTTATGGACTGAGACAATTATAGTGGGACGTTCATAAAAGGAAAGTATGACAAATACAATATACACTAAAATACTTTTCTTATCTCAGCTTTTTTTCTTCTTCCATAACAATGGTAAAAGAATTTCGTCTCATTTAAAAGTCCGAACACGGAATTAATTTGTTTATTTAATTGCCATAACCCTAGGTAGTAAAATATAGGGATAAATCTATGATCTATGAGCACAAAAATTAGAGATTAATTATCGCGATGATATGGTGGAGAAGATGACAATGATGCTGCAATTGTTTTTAAGAAATTCTGTGAAATCAAGAGAAAGATGATATATGACGCAAAAATTGTTCGACGAGAATTGAATTTACCTCACAAGATGATAGCAATCATTGCGCAATCATTTGTATATTTCCAATAAAAATAGGTATATTTCCTGGTTTGAAAATCTGTGCGCAATCATTTGTATAGTTTTAAACATCGAGATTTTGTGCGGAAAAGGAAAAAAATATGAAGAAAAGGTGCTGGCGAAAATTCAAGAATGGCATGGTGAATCCTGCAAAAGAATTGCATAGCCCAGTTACTGGCTTCTGGCAGATCTAAATTTCATTTCCAATTGTATTGAAAGTGCCTTAATTTTTGTTGGGGTGGTAAAACATTTTGTGTGTACGAGTGTAATGATTTTGTTCATGTAGTAACACAAAATAATTGCAAAATAATAATAATAATACAACATAAAAAAAGATTTTTTTTTAGCAAAATCAATTTTTCTTCATGTAGTAGGTAGTAACATAATTCGTGTCCATGAGTATCACACTTCCTGCTCAAGGCTGGTCCAAAAATTTGACAGGCCCTGCGCAAAAAAAATAAATATATATATTGGGCCTTTCGTGTCGTTTAATAATAAATAAAATAAAATAATTGATATGAAGACAATTTCATTAATTAAAAAAAATAAAATGTGAAGTATAATATAATTATTTTGAAAATCATCAAATAAAACAACAAAAAATTTAGTTATCTATTTAGGAAAAAAAAGTAACAAGTTACTTACTACACAAAAAGATTTTAAATTAGATGAAAGAAAAAAATAGAATATAAAAAAAATGGATTTGGAGATATCTAAAATAACACATAAATGCATAATACTACGAAAAGAAATACTCCCTCCGTCCCATTGTATTTGTCCCACTTTCCTTTTATAAACGTCCCACTATAATTGTCTCAGTCTATAAAAGACAAAAGTAACACTCCACTAAGACCATCTCTACCAGTTGACTATACTTTGAAGCCAACTCAACACTACTATATTCTAGAGCCAACACAAAATCTCTAGCAGTTTGCTTTACTTTTTGCACTAAAATGAAATATTCTATAAAGATTCTTTTTTTTATGTTATATATAATTATCTATATTTATAATGTATTTTTATACTTATTTCTAATATAAATTAATTTTTATATTTAAATTTAAATAAAAAATATAAAATTGTTGAGCAAATCAAAATTGAAAATTCAATATAATATTAGAACGAAAATTTGAATTGCAATGATAACTTAAATTACAACTAATGTAATCGTTCTCATTATTGTAATGTTTGCATCGTTTTATTATGTAATTTTATGTTATCTTTTTAATTTATGTGTAGTATTTTAATTCATAAAATATTTTAAATTAATTGAGATTTTTTAAATTAACTATAATATTAATTTATTTTTCATTAATTGAATACAGTAAATAATTGATTTTTAATATTAAATAAAAATAATAATTTAATTATATATGTCATCACATAAATTATTCTAAGTTATAAAAAATATCATCCCAACACAAATACACAAATTATTCTAAGTTATCACTTATTAAAATCAATTAAAATAAATTAAAAAAGAAAAGGAAAGAAAAAGTAGCGCAGTTTTGGCGTGCGCTAGATTCAACGCATTTTCATTGTGAACAGTAATATAATCTATTGTGGTGCAGAGATGTAGTCCACGCCTGGAGAAGAAATTTAGAAAAAACCGTCATTCCAGCGCATTGCTGGAGATGGTCTAACTACTCCCTCCGTCGCGGTGAATTTATCCCATTTCATTTGGTTGAATTATTTAATGAATATTAGTAAAATAATAGATAGTGGGCCTTTATAATATTTAATTGATGAAAAGTGAATGTATTTGGGGTAGTTGGGATAAAAAGTTAGGGGAATAATATTAAAATAATAGTTAGTAAAATGTTATTTTTTTCTTTTATGGACTGAGACAATTATAATGGGACATACATAAAAGAAAAGTGAGACAAATACAATGGGACGGAGGGAGTATTATTTTAATATTATTCCCCTCATTTTTCATCCCAACAATCTCAAATACCTTCACGTTTCATCCATTAAATATTATAAAGGTCCACTATCTATTATTTTAATATTATTCCTTAAACAATTCAACCAAAAGAAGTGAGACAAATACACCGGGACTGAGGGAGTAATACTAAAAAAACTAAAGTACCCGCCAAAATATTGAAATTGGAAAAAACATGGAACGTAGATTAATACTTCAAGGGATAGATGAGACTTACACAAGGAGGGTAAATCACTACGGAAAATGACGCTGGGCGGCAAATATGCTAAAGGATTAAATAATATAGACATATACATATATAAAAAAATATTGGGGCCCCTCACCGGAGTGGGGCCCTATGCGGCGGCATGGGCGGCGCCTCCTCAATGACGTCACTGTTCTTGCTTGTGTAGTAACATAAAAAGAATGTTTTACCTTATGAACTTATGAATAATCATGTGTTACTTTATAAATTTTCCATGTGTTACCTTATGTTCTAATACGTACGTGTTACACATTGTATGAATAATTCTAGCATATTTATGTAGTAACCCTTGTATTATCATATGAACAATCATGTTTTATTTTATGAACCATGTGTTACCTTATGTTCTAAATGTGTTATGTAAGATATGAATATTTCTAGTATATTGATGGAACCACGAGTGAGCCGTTGGATCGTTTTGGAAAGAAGTATTCGAGGTGCGGAAAGAAGACGGAGGAGTTTGTTTAAATTTATTTCCTTAATTACAATTCTTAGTTCTTTCCTTATTTGAGTTTCTGTTATTTTATCTTCATTGCTCAGACTTGCGAATGGCCCGTGGGTTGGGTTTCGCCGGAGTATTTATTTAGATTAGGTTTGCAGACTTGTTTTTTTTTTTTTTTACGGATTATTTTGATATTGAACTTCAGCGTATTGTCGTTCTTGCTAGTTTATTTTGTGCATTCATTCGAGATTGTTAGCTTTCCTCGCAAGAGGTTTCATCAATTGACCTCAGAGCCGATTGTGAGTATCACACTTCCGCAGCCATGGTGACTAACAAAGCGAGATTCAAGGCTCTCGAAAACTCCACAACACAATTGAGCAACGCTATGCACGAGTTAGAGCGGCAATGCAGGGACCGTTCGGAGGGTAATGGATGTCGGAACAGACGTCACGCTGGGGATAAGGACTCAGGGTCGAGGAGCTTTCGACGTCGAGATGACGATGACGTGCGTTTTGCAGACGCATAAAGGAAGGAATTCAGGGGCACCGATCGGCTCGCGGACAATGGGCAACTCAGGGATGACAATCGGGATAGGCGAGAACGTGATAGAAGTCGAAACCGATCACCACCACCAAGGGAAGATAGGGAGAATCCATTCGGCCAAGGAAACTTGTTTGACAATCCGGGCTCATTTCATCGGGATGGGTCAGAGTCTAAAAAAGAGAAAAAGAAGAGAGAGTCGGAGAATGAGATGGAAGGAATGGAGGAAGAGTCTGTATTCAGCCGACGGACAGAGGTGATTCACGATCATCGCCCGAAAGGGCTGTGAATTGACTTTCCAAAATTTTCCGGGGAAAACGCAATTAATTGGGTAGACCGTGCGGAGCAATATTTCGAATGGCATGGCATTTGGGTGAGGGACTGCGTTCAAATCGCCTCGTTCTACCTTGAAGAGGAAGCACGCCAATGGTGGCGTTGGTTCGAGCAAATTAATGAGGGACAAGAACCGGACTGGTATGAGTTTAAACGATGACTATTGAGCCGATTCGGGACGGCCATACACTAGGATGCGAATGAAGCCATGAGTCACATCAAGCAAGACGGTCAATTTCGGGACTACTTGAGGGAGTTTGAGAAGACGATGAGTAGAGTGCCGCACTGGCTGCCAAGTGCACTACTCGAAACCTTCATGGCAGGGCTGAAACCGGAGTTAGCAACCGAACTTAAGATGTGGAAACCTCGGAGCTTGCCTCAAAGCAATAGAACTAGCCACAAGAAAAGAGGAACAATTGCGAACAACCCGCAACAATTACGGGTTTAATCGCCCAACCTAAATTATAGCAGACCCAGGCAGGGACGAGGAGTGATCCCATTGAACCCTGCGGGACCGACGACGACGGTTGGTGGAGGATAGCAACCTAATACGTCTATACCAGCCTTCGGTAGGGAATGAATCCAATTGTCCAAGGAGGAGATAAGTCGGCGTAGACAATATGGACAGTGCTTTACTTGCAATGAGAAATACTCATGGAATCATGTGTGCCTGAACACGAAAGTTGTGAGCTTGATCGTGGATGATGTAGTAATCGATGGTGACTATGAACGCCCTCAATCTATGATGAAGAATCGAACACGGAGGGGCAGAAATCGGATGAGAATAATCACGAGAACGATAAGCATATGACACTTACGGCATTGAATGAACAAGCGCGACCTCATGCGTTGAAATTTGAAGGCACCATCGGTCGACAACCAGCGACCGATAACTTCTTATCCATGGACCTTGCAAACTATCTACTAGGACTTTTGGCTGCTCAAGAGCAGTCTTCGTACAACATCACGTTAGGAAATGAAGAGAAGATACTGTGCAATATGTGGTATGAGCGAGTTTTCGTGTGCGTGCAAGGCATACGATTTCAAACGACATTCTATAGACTCCCAATGCCACACTTGGATGTAATAATCGGCATGCCTTGGCTTGAGGCGATTAGTCTGATGTTCTTCGATGCCAATGAGTTATCATGTCAATTTTGGCTGATGACACACCAATTACCCTCATGGGAATCGATTATATGACTCCCAAGCAAGTAGATGCGAGAGTGATGGCTCACGAAAGAGGCAGGGCGAGATATTTCGTTTGGCCGCTTCGGGGGTAATGCAGATGGACTGTAGGGCGGACGAAGGTAAACAAGCCCAGATCGAGACATTGTGGGAAGAACTCAGGGTCGTATCCACGACACCTGACACACTACCACCGAGAAGGGAATTTGATCATAGAATTCATCTTATAGACGAGTCCAAACCAGTCAATGTAGCACATTATCGCTATGCACACTTACAAAAGAAGGAGATCGAAAAACAAGTGGAAGAAATGATGGGGGCGGGACTAATTCGGTACAACACGAGCTCGTTCTCTTCGCTCGTCCTTCTGGTCAAGAAAAAGGATGCGACATGGCGTTTTTGCACTGATTATAAGGCTTTCAATAAAGCCACAATCAAGGATCGATTTCCAATTCCCACGGTGGATGATATGTTGGATGTACTTTACGGGGAGTCGTTCTTTTCCAAACTCGACCTACGAGCCGGGTACCATCATATAAGAATGCATCCGGATGACATACACAAAACCGCATTTCGGACACATAACAGACACTATGAATATCTCATTATGCCTTTCGGGCTAAGTAACGCGCCCTCAACATTCCAAGCCGTCATGAACCATATTTTTTGCCCACATCTTAGGCGATTTGTCCTCTTGTTCTTTGAAGACATCTTGGTTTATAGCAAGACATTGGAGGACCACATGGAGCATTTATGAACTGTTTTGTCAATATTGCGCGACAACCAATTCGTCATCAAGCCTTCTAAGTGTTTTTTCGGGGAACATGAGGTGGAGTATCTAGGGCATTTCATGTCAAACGAAGGTGTACGAGTGGACCCTAGAAAAATCAAAGCGGTACTTAACTGGCCCTTGTCATGCAATGTAACGGAATTGAGAGGCTTTCTCGGGCTCGCGGGATATTACCGGGAATTTTGCGCCAAATTTGGCGAAAAGGCAACACCGCTCCATAATTTGATGAAGAAGAACAAATTCGAGTGGTCCTCGAAGGCACAACAAGCGTTCGAAGCATTGAAAGAGACGATGAGCACCACACCCATGCTCACATTACCGAACTTTGACGATAAATTCACCATAGAAACAGATGCATCAGGTCACAGTATTGGGGCACTTTTGTCACATCAAAATCGATCAATAGCCTTCATGAGCAAGGGGATTTCAATTTCCAAGAGGACATGGTCCGTGTACGAGAAACAGACGTTAGCAATTCTGGAGGTAATTCGTGGGTGGCGGACGTATTTGGTAGGCCAGAAATTCACTAGTATCACTGACCAAAAGAGCCTTTGGTATTTGCTCGAGCAGCGGATTAAACAATAGAAGTGGATAGCCAAGTCGTTGGGATTCGATTATGAAATTAAGTTCCAGCCCGGGAAGGAGAATGGAGCAGCGGAGGCCTTATCGAGACGGAATTCGGAAGGGCAGGCAGATTCGCTCATGGCTATTACCTCGCCAACTGTCGACATTTGGGAGGAGATAGTGATAGCTACGAGGAATAATGACAATCTTGGTTCGTGTTGTGTCAAGCAGCAACTCGTCAGACACCTTGGGTGAGTTTACGGTGAAGCACAGATGTTTGGCAAAGAATTGGATCATATGGGTGTCGATTGGCCCCATACGCAGCAAGCTGCTGGCCGAGTTTCACCGGGGGGCCTCCTCGCTCCCCTACCAATTCCGGATCAGATTTGGGTCGATGTCTCGATGGACTTTATTACGGGGCTGCATTGGTCGAAAGGAAAAGATACGATAATGGTGGTTGTGGATCACCTATCCAAGTACACACATTTCGTTCCACTTGGCCATCCTTTCTCGGCCAAGGACGTCGCGGATGCGTTCGTTCGCAACATTGTTTACGGTGTTCCAAAAGTCGATCATTTTAGATAGAGACCGATTTTCATTTTAGATTTGAGATTCCCGGGAATTTTGAAGATGAGCTCCGATTACCACCCCCAAAACCTATAACGGTTTGTTTTGGAGCAATTCCTTTACTCGGGACCGAAGGATTGAAGATGACTTGCCGCCTATTGGTACCCCCAAAAGAAGTATTGCTATGATGTCGCGTTTGAGGCGGTCTATGGGAGGTGGTTATTCCTTTCCACGAGTCCGGATCCACGCCAGTTCATGAGGTCTACAGTACTGGATTTGAATCTACAACCTTTTAGTTTTAAAAAGGTAAAAAAAGAGAGAGGGGAATCAAAAAATTTGTTGAACTGGATTTGAATCTACAACCTTTTAGTTTTGGTACAACACAACGGGTCAAAGAACTATGTTAGTTAAATGTCTTTTAAACATATAAGATCACTAGTTGGATTACCAACACCGTTTATTCCTTTCCACGATGAGTTTTAATGCCTTAGGCCATGTTCATCTCGGGCTTATACTGGGTGAGTTTTAATCCCTTAGGCTATATGATGTGTCGTTTTGAAATAAATTTGAATGAGATGCCACATTTTATTGTATTGATGTGTTATTTTTCTATTGATTTGTAGTTAATATATTACATCCATATACCATGTGATGTGACATTTTAATATATGGTTTAATTAAAAAAATGGAAAAATTACAACTAAATACAAGATTTAAGTACAAATAACAACCAGGTACAAAGTGCAGAAAATTTGAACTGATTGTAATTTTTTGATAACTTTGTAGTGGAAAGTTTTTTCTTACACCTCTTAGATAATATTTATGTTATTTTATTTTAGGTTTAAGTAAATTTACTAATATACACCTTAAATAATTAGTAATTCATGTTTAGTGCATTTATGTACATATTTATATTTTTAGTTATTAAATATTTATTTGTTGGGAATGTTGCATTTTTTAATTAAAGAATTGCAAGCACTAAACTAGTTAGTAGATATTGTACATGTAATATTTTATATAAGACCTATTCTTAGTGTATAAGGGTAATAATATCAATTTATAAATGTAATTTTTGATACATTAATCGCACATTTTTTAATTATACAAACTTTCCTGTGAAATTTATTCATAATATGAAATTGATATCATTACACTTATAAGTGTAATGACATAAATTTCAAATTATGAATAAATTTCAAAGGTGACCTACTCTAAAAATTGTGTTTAAAATAATAAAATAGGTGTATTATAAGTAGGGTTAATTCTAAAAAAATACACAACATTTACACTCAGTATCAATTTAATCACGGTCTTTATTATTTTTGTAAAAAACCCCAATTGTTTATTGTGTTTCAATCTGATACATATTTTTAAAATTCGGGCAGAAAGAAGTGGCATGAGTCGCCGGAACTTGTGTCTATGCGCCACATCAGATGCCACATAATTATATATATATTTTTTAATTCCACATCAACACCAATGCTTTCTACATTAAATAATAACACTTATATAAATTCAATATACGCTTTCTACACTAATCCAAATATACACTCAACACAATGTAAATTGTCGAAATCTCAAAATTCTACATCAAACTCAACGGTTGTAGTTGGTAAACGTTGAACTCCTACTATTGAAGAAGAAAAAGGGCTTCGAACAATGGATGTAGTAGAGGGTCAAAATCTTTTTAGTCCAATTGATATTGGATTCTTTTTTGTATGAATGATTGTCTATGTGTTACTAGTGGTTAATTTGCATTTTTGTTAGCTAATGAGTAGTGGAAATTTTACTTGGGTGTGGTGAGTTTAAAGGACAAGTGATTTGTTGAGTGAGTGTTAGCTAACTTGGGTTCTTGTTTTTGGAAGGGTGAGTGTGGGATTTTGATTTATTAATTTTGAAACCATTTTTTATTTATTAAAATTTTGAAATTAAAAGTGTTAGTTTTGTTTTGTAATCCTAAAAAAAAAATCGTTTATAAAAGCATAGTGCAATGCAGAAAGTTACTTTAGAAAAATTGAAAGAGTTATTGTTGATGTGGAATTATAAAAAAAAATTATTACGTGACATTCGATGTGGCGCTCAGACACAAGTTCTGACGAGTCATGTCACTTCTTTCTGTCGGGTTTTAAAAAATAGGTATCAGATTGAAAAACAATAAAAAGTTGGAGTTTTTTTACAAAAATATTAAAACTCATGATTAAATTGATACTCAGCGTAATTATCGTGTATTTTTTTAGAATTAACCTTTATAAGTATTATGAATTTTAGAAGATTTAAAATTATATTACCAAAATCGTACAATATATATATATATATAGACAAATTCCAAAAAAGAATTATATTTGCTACTAGTTGCATTTGGAGATTTGAGATATTGAACTTTTAAATTGTTGGAGAAAAAAGAACTTCGAACAAATATAAAAGCAAAATAAAAGGTATCTACGTCAAATTTGCGTGGAGATATTTTTGCATTTGAATTTGCCATCCGTCCTCCCTTTACAATAATTTAAAAATTCGTTACATGTCCTACAAAAGAAGAAAACTCTTCTAAATATAGTTAGTGGCAAAATATAAGTTTTATCTTTACAATTTTGTTATATATATAATAAAACAAAACCCTTTATATACTAATAGAAATTTTTTTTTTTCAAAGATATATCAACTCCATGTTAATTTAACATATATATCATTTAATGAGAAATTTGAGTGCACATGTCATTTTTTTATTGGATTTTTTTTATAAAAGAATCATAGTGTCATGAAACTTAAAGTTTTTATATATAATTAATTTTTAATTATTTTAGTATTTAAAATTTGTGTGAATGTTATAAAATGTATAATTCATATTTATTATTTTGTGTTTTATTTATTATATAATATTATTCATTTATCTTTTTCCAGTAATTTTTGTTTTATTTAATTTAAAATAAATAAAATATTAATTTTAAATGTATTTTAAGTTAGTGTGAATTATATTAGATCTACCAAATCACATGAAATCAGAAAAAGGTATCAACTATCAATAGAAACAAATACCACATTCTAATAAAAAAAAAAAATGCAAATTAATGATAAATAAGAGCCTCAAGTCTTTCTCCAGTCACCACACACATCCTGGGCAAAACATGAGCAAAACCTCAAAATCCCCAGCAACATGAGGCGAAAACAATAATAGTAAACTAAAAAGAAGAAATAAATCATAAATCCAAACTCCCTAAAAACTGCATATCAAAAACCATAACTCTAATCAAGATATCAAAAAATGTCATACTCAATTCGACTCATTCTTCCTAGCCCCATTGTTGTCCGCTTCCTTCTCCTCAAGCAACCTCCCCGCTTCTTCATCGCCCTGCTGCGGCTTCCTCTGCGCCTCCTTCGCCTTAAGCGCCTGCAATTTGCAGTGATTGTAATATGCCACGCCTAAGAACGCCAATCCGTACCCAAACAGATTGATTGGAGTCACAGTGTCTTTAATCACGGACCACGAAAACGCAATTAACAGCCAATCCTTCACTACCCCTGCCACATTCATAGTCAGGGCGGACGTTTTTCCAACAAGGAGGAAAACAGCGAGATTCAACGCGAACGCGCACACCGAATTGCTGCCGAAAATGACGTAATCGAAATGGAAAGTGGAGTTCTCCCTCAGGATCGGAAACTCAACGAACATCCATGGAAAAAACAGGAAAACTAAGCAGCAAGGAGCGACGTAATACAGAGATGTGATCGGATTGAGAGTGATTCCCTTCGAGGTAAGCAAGATCTGGATCATAACAAGGCGCGTGGCTTCAAACGCCACCGCGCCTAATTGGAGAATCACTCCCCACGAATCGAATTTCGCCTCGCCGTAGGCGGCGATCCCGACGCCGATCGAGATCGAAATCATATTCGCCATCGTCTCCGAATTGAAATTCTCCTTTTTACACATCACGCTAATCGAATACACCGCGACCGGCATTAACGCTTTAAGCATTTGAATAAACGAAACAGAGAGGTAAATGTAAGCCGAATTGGAAAGCCAGAGGGACAGAGAGTACAGAAACCCTATCGGAACGACCGATTTGAAATAAAATTCCCAAGTCATAGCGACGGGCTCAACGATCTGAAGAACGCGAACGAGGATGTAGGCGAGGGAGGAACAGAAGGCCATATGGATCATTGTGAGGGAGATCGGGTAGGGCCAATTGTACATTTTGCGATCTAGGATGTATTTGTTGTAGACGATTACCATGAATGATAGGAAGATCCATATGGAGACGTAGGTGTAGGAGAGGACGATTTTCTTCACCACGCCTTCGCTCAGAGTGCCGCCTTTCCCCATTGCTGTACGGATGCGGATACTGTGTGTGTGGGGTTATGGAGGATTTGAGGGAGAAGAAGGCGTTAGTTGTGAATGAACATTTTTGGAAGGGCTTGATTTTGAGTGGGGAAAATAATTAATGATTTGATTTGGTAGTGTGATGGAGATCTCTATGCATTTCTTGGCATCTCTTTCGGCTATACAAGTGTAAGGTTGTTACTTGTGATTGTGACCTCAATTTCAACATCGGATTTTAGTACTACCATTACCATATAGTGTTGTCATTTATGATGGATTTAAATTGCAAAAATATTAAGGTACCTAAATTGGACTACTACACCAACATCCGCACGTTTTTCCTATTGAATAGGTAATGTGAAGTTTGAATTGATTTAATTTAAAAAGTTAGGGTCGATACCTGTATTTATAGTGTATTTTAAAATTATTTAAATTATTATATTGAAATATGCAATTTATATAAAAATAATTACATGATTTAGCATAAATAAGTTTCATATTTCAATATAACAAATTGCATGATTTTAAAATGCACTATGAGTACACAGTGTAACTGGATGCATAAAAAATTTAGTTAAAAATTGAAGCTTCAATTTCGATTTTTTTATTTAAAAGGAAAAACCAACTTCCATTGAGGAATATGTCTATATATCGTAGAGGTCAAGTCGTCTTGTTTTCATAGTGTATTTTTAACCAAATAATTTATTCTGTTTGAAAATCGCAATTTATTTCATTAAACCACTTAAAACGATTAATATGAAGAAAAAAAAAAAATAGTTGCGACGATGAAAATATATACAAATATATATCGGTTTAAATTGTATTTAATATATTTGAATACATTCAAAACTTAGCCTCCATTAAAAGCCTCAATATCGATCTCAATAATAACAACAATAGAATTCGGAACATATGAACTGAAAATAAAGGAAAAATGACAAGAGAAAACAAAAATTGACAGCTTGTGAGCCACATGATTTACAGCTCCCCTTGTCCATAAGAAAGTAATACGATCAAAACCTAAAGCAACCTCCACAATGCACACGTACCACTTATAGCTAAGATCATGTTTCAGATGAAAGATAACTTGAGCTCCGATTTGAACTCGATGGAATTGTGTGTTTTACAAACTCATTCTCAATTTGAAGAAAAATTCGAGCTCGATTTGATAATTTATATATAGAATTAAAGTTTATGTTAAAAATAATAATATGTTATAAATAAAAGGAAAAAAATATTTATTTTTCCTATAACTTTGAAATTTTTTATTTTGATCCTATTGACTTTTACATTTTACTTTTCATTCTATAACTTGCACAATTTTAACTTTTTGGTCTTTTTTTGTCTTTTAAATTTTTGTTTTCGTCCAATAACTTACATACTTAATCTTACCACTTTTTGGTTATGATTTATGTAAGTTTTAGGACGAAAATTAAAATTTCAAAGTCAAAAGGATAAAAAAATTAAGATAAAATATAAGGTGATCAAATTTCACATAAGAATCTATAAAACTAGTTAAAAATGTGACTTATACTAAAAGGATATTAATTGTGATAACTGAAGGGTGTGACTTTAATTTTACTATAAAGGTTATTACTCATAATTCTAAAAGTGTGATTTATATTACAGTTTGGGGTATTAGTGGTGATAATTGAAGGATGTGACTTATATTATATAAAAGATATTAGTCGTGATAACAGAAGGGTCATTGTCTATATAAAAATGAATCAGTTTCACAGTGAACAAATTTCACAGTATACCAACTCAAAATTTAAAAATGTATAAATTACACGTCGATAATTAAAAATTGAAAGTCAACATGATAAAAAATAAAAAAATGGTAAATTTATAGAACGAGAAAGATTATTTCCCTAAATAAAATGCTAAAACTATTAACTTCAATAAAGTCCCAAGAACTATTTAAATATGTGGAGGTTGAGGTCGAGGTCGAGCTCGAGCTCGACTCACTCACTAATTCGAATATACATCATATAGTACGGACATACATCATATGGTATCAACATCTCTAATGCACGAATTCTTAAAATATCAGCAGTATGCATTATCGGATTTATCGGTGGTGCGATTTGGGTGGGAATCATCTGGGATTCGCACCTTCGATACGCCACGTGGCATATCCCAATTTTTTTTATTTTTTTTAAAGTTGGATACACATATCCTATTCCGAGGATACGCGTACCGGAGTTTTTTTGTAAAATTTATAAAAGTTTTGGGGTTTTATTTGTAAAATTTTAAAACTTACTAATAATATGAAGGACACACTCTAAAAACATACTAAATTAATTTGAAGGAAAGACACCAAATAATGATGATCATTCGATCAGTCTAAATTAGACTTGTCACTTGTTAGTTGCAACTTATGCATTTCAATTGATTTTTGTTATTTAATGTAACTTGTTTTGACAATGTGGTACTTCGGTTAGATTGAATCTTTTATTATGGTTTATGACTTGTGTAGGTTGATGATAATTGATTTAATTGTTATTTTGTTGCTTATGGGATGAATTTCTTGATATTAGTACATGTATTTTAAATACTCTTGGTATTATTACAGATGTTATATATAATTGTTATAATTTTTTTGATATTATTACAGGTGATATATATAATTAAATAAAAATAAATCGACGATATCGCCATATATCAGATCCTAAAATTTTGAAAATCTATGAATCCATCCACGAATCAATAAAGTATCATCTCTTCAGACCAGATTACCCGTGCAACACAGATGAACTATGTAATTTTTTATATGTATTTGAAAATTGTAGAAATACTGAAATACAAAATAAAAGAATGAGGGAAAAAATATGATACCAACCCTTTTTATTCGTATCCTATGATTTTTTTTTTTTTAAAACCGTATCCTATGATTATCAATCATGAAATTTGACAAAGATTGAATAACGGGGCCACGTTGCACCAAATTATGCACAAACTGTAAGCGAAGAGACGGACCCACGTACACTGGGTTGAGGCACGTGGCCCACATTTTAATTTTTAAAAACTGTTTTTTTAGGATTGCTACATGAAATTAGGTTTAATTTATGAGTTATTAACTTTCTAGTCCAAAATAGGGAGAGATAATACTCATAGGTCCAACAATAATTTTTAAATACTAGTAGGTCCAAAATGTAATAGACAAAGACCTATATACCCTTATAAATGTATTAGAAATATGCTTTCTCACAACACTTTCTCTCTCTAAAAGCATTTTGAAATACAGAGCTTCAGATCTTCAATCCAAATTCATTTCTTCCTGATTCAGCCGACGCCGCCGTTGCTTTTTCTCCCCGCAGGAGACGCTGACTCCTCACCTCGACGCAGTCCCTCTCTCTCCGAAGCACTGAGTTAAATATCAAAAACTTCACACAAAAGTCATAATTTCTCCCCACCTCAGTCGGTGAGCCCTTTCTCCCCCAAACAACTCTTGTTTGGCGGTGAGCATCTCCGGCCGACTCAGTCGGTGCCGACTGTTTTTGGGTCAATTCGATCCCGAAATTCACTCTTCAAGTTGTATCGTCTTTTATTTACTGATTTAGTGTGCGGTCTGCTCGATTTCGTGGATGGTGATAAATCGAGTAAACCGCGTTGACTGCATTATTTCTCCCGACTTCATTCGGTGAGCACTTTCTCCCCCAAACAGCTCTTGCTTGGCGATGAGCACCTCCGGCCGATTCAGTCGGAGCCGGCCATTATCGGGTCAAATTTGATCCCGATTTTCGCTCTTCAACTTGAATCGTCGTATTGATTGACTGATTTAGGGTGCGGTTTGTTCGAATCTGTGGTCGGTGATAAATCGAGTAGACCGCGGTGGCTGGTTGGTTTCTTTTCGTTGTAACCGTGTTCTGGATTGCTTTTGGGATATTTTGGAGGATTTGGGGTGAAGTCCAAGTGGTGTCGAGGCGCAGATCTGAAGCAACTGATACAAGGGCGGTGTCTGGTAACAGCCAGCACTGCCAAGAACCATGAAGCAATTAGTATGGAATGCTCGAGGCCTTGGGGGAAATCGAGCATTCCGGAATCTCCAACGTCTCATCAAGGATCACTCCCCTGATCTCTTATTTATTTTTGAATCTAAAGTTTCTCAATATGTTGCCTCTAGTTGGTTTGTTTTGTTAAATTTCTCGGGTTGTTTTTGTGTCGATGTGGCAGGCCGGAGTGGCGGCCTTCTTTTGTTTTGGAATGATAACCTTAATGTTTTTGTTTTGTCATTCTCTTCTGGGCATATTGATTGCTTGGTTTCCTATTGTAACCGTTGTTGGTATTTTACTGGCTTTTATGGCAACCCTAAGTGCAATCTTCTTTATCTTTCCTGGGATCTTCTGAATAAAATAGCTAAAACTCACACTAGTGATTCAGTTGGCTGGCTTGTAGGTGGTGACTTCAATGAAATTCTCTATGAAATGAAAAAACAAGGGGGGTGCACCGAGAGCTCTTAGTCAAATGAAAGACTTCCAAGCGGCACTGACCAAGAGTAACCTGTTTGATTTGGATGCGGAAGGTCCGACCTTCACCTGGAATAACATGAGAAAAAGGATTCAAAGAGTGCGTGTGCATCTTGACAGATTCGTTGCTTCGATTGATTGGATTAATAATTTTTTGGAGAGAAAAATCACGAACCTGGATTACTATGGGTCGGACCACAGGCCCATTCTCTTGGAGGTCACTTGGGGAGATAATCAATTACACAAAGCCAAGACAGGTTCGAAGCGTTTCATGTTTGAGCACAAATGACTGCTCAAGGATGACTACAAGGATACTCTAACCAAGTCCTGGAATGCCTCAACCCAGAATAGTGATCTTCAGAACCTTATGGAGAACACGGCCGGTCTTCTTAAAAAATGGGCCCAGTGTCGAATATGGGATTTACAGAGAAAGATTAAGGGTACCCGTGATGAGCTCAATCGCCAACTGAATATTGAGAACGAAGCGTTCAATTTTGAGAAGTGTCGATCCCTTGAAGTTACTCTTGAGAAACTTCTTTATCAAGAGGAAAAACATTGGAGCCAAAGATCAAGGGTCAATTGGCTCTCGTCCGGAGATCGTAATACTACGTACTTCCATAAAATTGCTTCAAACGTCGAAGGCACAATAACATTCAATCTCTCATTTCTGATAGTGGGCTCACTCTCACCAGGCAGGATGATATTGTTTTGGCCATCACCGAGTACTATAATGGTCTTTTTCTTTCCCAAAACCCATCCATCGATAACATTGAGAAGGTAGTGAACCACGTCACCCCTTCTATCAATCAAGATATGAACTCCATCCTAGAGAAACCCTTCACTAAGGAGGAACTTCAGAAGGCACTTTTTGATCTCAACCCCTCCAAGGCACCCGGTCCGGACGGGTTCACGACACTCTTCTATCAAGATGCTTGGGACCAGATTGGTAATGATGTTTCAGAATCGTTGTTAAAAATTCTGAACGAGGATGATACCTTTACCAACCGTAATCCTACCATCATTTCTCTCATCCCCAAAATCAAGAATCCATCAAACCTTAAGGATTATCGGCCCATTAGCCTATGCAATGTGTTCTACAAAATTGCAGCGAGAGCCATAACTAATCGGTTTAGAAGTATTATTGGATTTTCTATCGATCCCAATCAAAGTGCCTTTGTTCCGGGAAGACTCATTACTGATAACATCTTAATTGGGTTCGAATGCATACACTGGTTACGTAACAACAAGAGCAAAGAAGGGTACGCGGCTCTCAAATTGGATATGAGCAAAGCCTATGACAGAGTGGAATGGCCATACCTTAAAGCCATTATGATCAAAATGGGTTTCAACAGTAGATGGGTTGATCTTATCATGAAATGTGTGTCCTCTACCTCCTATTCTTTTAAAGTCAACAACGAAGTCAAAGGTTATGTCAGCCCGTCCAGAGGGCTAAAGCAGGGAGATCCCCTATCCCCCTACCTGTTTGTTTTGGTGGCACAAGGTCTTTCAGCTATGATCAATGCGTATGCTGAAGAAGGAAAACTACAAGGCATTAGGGTGGCTCGTGGGAGCCCTATGATCTCCCATCTATTCTTTGCGGATGATAGTCTTATTTTCTTCAAAACTACGAAGGACAATGTTGAAACTATTAAATCCTGCCTCTCCATGTACGAGGAGGCTTCTGGTCAATTGATCAACTTTGATAAGTCTATGGTCACCTTCAGCAAGAACACCTCCAATGATAATATCCAGTTAACTAAGAACATCCTCAACCTCCAAATCTGTCAAGGACATGAACTCTATCTAGGCCTGCCTACCTTTTCTGCTCAGAGCAAGAAACTCCAATTTGGCTACATCCGGGATAGAGTGGCTAAGAAACTGGAGGGCTGGGCCAATAAATTCTTTTCAGAGGGTGGCCGGGAGGTACTACTTAAAGCAGTTGTTCAAGCCATCCCCACCTATGCGATGTCGTGCTTCAGAATCCCGACCTCGATCTGCAGCGAGATTGAGTCTATGAGCGCTAAATTCTGGTGGGGTGCCAAAGCTAATGACAAGAAAGTCCACTGGAAAAGCTGGAAAACCCTCACTAAGCCGAAAAGTGAGGGAGGAATGGGTTTCAGAGATCTTGTTCTTTTCAATAAAGCCCTTCTGGCTAAACAAATCTGGAGAATGATTTCGAATCCGGATTCATTGGTCTCCAAAAATCTTTAAGGCCCGATATTTCAAACACTCAGACATAATGGATTCCCCTCTAGGGGCTAACCCATCTTATATCTGGCGCACTATTCTCTGGAGTAAGGAAGTAGTCGCTAATGGCCTGTTTTGGAAAATCGAAAATGGGTCAATCGTTAATGTGAGAAGAGATCGATGGATTCCAAATCTTGCAGCGGGTAAGATCACTTCCAATGTGACGTTGGATAGCAATGTTAAGGCGGAAGACATTATGACTCTCAACTCAACATGGGATGAGACTAAACTGAATAGACTCATTCTTCACCATGAGATTGAAGCAATCAAAAGAACTCCCATTACTAATAGCAATCAACCCGACTCCAGATTCTGGAAATTTGAGAAAAAAAGGAGCTACATGTTGGAGAATGAGTTGCACAGATCTATTCGGGGTGAATATTTAAATACAAATTTAATTATTTAATTATTACTAGCATGAATTAATCCTATATTAATTCAAATAATAATTGCAACAACATATCATGCATATAATAAGCCACGTAAAACCCACACGATGACGGAATCTACGGGTTTACGTGAACGCATTCTCCGGGATGGCAAAGTGAATTCGGTTTGGACGGACTAACCAAAAGGACTTCCCAAGTATTCCCTTAGCCCTTGCTCAACTATCCGGTGGAAGGACACTTGTCGAACAATTAACAAAAGGAAAAAATAAACTTTGTTGCACCACTTATGTGGATTTGCTAATTCTTCCAGCACATGGAATTGTACTTGGGAATGAAACAATCATCCCCTATTTATAGGTGAGAGGTGGTCGATTTTTTCAGTAAATAAGTGGAAATTAGGTTTTCGATTATACAAAGTAAAAAGCATACTTTCCAAAGATAATCCCAACAATCTCCCACTTATACTCAAAGTCCTTTTAAGTATACTACAACATGTCTCGTGTAGTCCGTGACATCTAATGTCACCTACACTAACCTAATAATTTCTCCCACTTATACTCAAAGCAGATTGGCAACGGTCTTGACACCCATTCCTTCCACATGTCTCTCGAATGTATGAGAGGCGCACTTTTGTGAATGGATCTCGCTAGGTTGTCCTCGACGCTATTTTGCCACATCTATATCTCCTCTCTTATCGATTTCTCAGATAAGATGTCTTTCCTTTAGTGTTTTGTTTGACTCGTGGACTCTTGGTTCTCTTGAATTTCTGTTCCCCAGCAGATATTGCTGAACAAATTCGTAACACCATCCAAGTCCACTAAGAAGATCTAGAGCCCAATCGGTTCTTTTCATCGCTTCACAATGCCTACTTACCCTACTTCCATGGTTGAGTCATGATGCATTGCTTCACACTCGTCCATTTGATGGCTACACTTCCCAAATGGAAAACACACTAACCGAGGCAGATAATTTTTGGAACCTAAGTCCGATTGGAAATCCGAGTCTAAAGTGAAGCCGATGGGGATTGAGTATCCGATCGATAAATCAACATTCTATCCAAGTTCTTTTCGGACACTTCGTAATGTTTTTTAATAATAATTCAATGCTCTTTCCCCTGGGTTACTTTGATATCTTGCTATCATGCACTGCGGCAAAGCGGATATTCGGGTCTCGTACACAAATGAATGCATACATAAGGTTTCCGACAGCGGCGGTAGAAGCACAAGGAATGCCATTCATGTCATCTATCTCCTTCAAGGTCTTAGGGGACATTTTCTTGGATAGATGGATTCCAAGTCCTAAAAGGCGAATCCTTTCTTGGAATCTTGCATCTTTCAATCGTTTCAAGACAAGGTCTATGTATGAAACTTGCGATAACCCGACCATCCTTTTCTTGTGATCTTGATCCCAAGGATGTGTCCGGCTCCCTAAGTCTTTCATATCAAAATGTTTTTGAAAGCCATGCCCTACGCTCGATAACACCTTCACATCGTTCGATGATCGAGAATGTCGTCTCACGTGATAGTACTAAGAATACCAATGATTCCGACACTCTTTTTTATACACACAACTTTCAAACTCGTTTTGATCAACCCATAAGACTTTATAACATAATCAAAACATTGGTTCCAAGCTCTGGATGCCTGTTTGAGTCCATAAATGGACTTCTTGAGCTTACAAACAAGATGTTCTTGGCCTGTTTCAATGAAACATTGGGGTTGTTGCATATAGATCTCTCCATCAAGACTTAGTTAGGAAAGTCGTCTTGACATCCATTTACCAGATTTCAAAGTCGAAAAATGCGAAAGAATCGATAAGAGAATAGATGGACTTAAGCATGGCTACGGGCGAAAAGTTTCCTCATAATCGATCCCTTCTTTCTGAGTATAACCTTTCGCCACTAGTCTTGATTTAAAGGTTTTAACCTTCCCGTCCGATCCTCCTTTCCTCTTATTTACCCACTTGCATCTAATGGGTTTGACCCCATTAAGTGGTTCGACTAGCTCCCACACTCTATTATGAAACATAGAACCCATTTCGGCTTTCATTCTTTTTTGCCAAGAATCAGATCCTTATCTTGGAGTGCCTCGTCATATGTCCATGGGTCTGATTCGTCTTGTCCGGGAATCAAGTCCGAGGACTCTCCTATTCCCATGAATCTCTCGGGTTGTCTAACAACCCTCCCACTACGACGAGGCTCTGGTTGTGAAAGCGTATCATTTGGTATATCATCTAGTCACAGTTGTTAATTGAGGTTTGCCCTCTAAGCTCATTTAAGGTAATCTCATACGGGTTTTCTTTGGTTCATATAGTCTTCTTCCAAAAATCTAAAGTGGGTCTTGATGACCACCTTTCCGATCTTGGGACCATAGAACATACACCCTTTTGTTCTCTCGGGGTACTAAACAAATGCCTTAATTACGATCGAGGATCCAACTTACGGCTTCCTTTGTCAACACGTAGGCGGACACCCCCAAATTCTCATGTGTATCATCTAGGCTTGCGCTTGGGTCCACAATTCTTTGGGAGTTTTGGGAACCGATTTGGATAGCACCAAGTTCGAGAATGTTTTCTTGTTTCCAAGGCATGACCTAGAACGACTCGGGAAGACCCGCGATAACTCATCATTGATCTAACCATTTCCAAAAGAATTATGTTTCTTTCTCTACAACCCCGCTTTTGTTGAGGGGTTAAAGTCTTGAATTTGGGATACAATCCCTTCATCGGATAAGTGGTTCAAAAACTCATCATTGAGGTATTCGCCTCCACGATCGGATCGTAGAGACTTGATACGTTTTTTTCCCTATGATTCTCTTTTGAGCCTTAAATTCTTTGAATTTCTCAAAGGTCTCAGATTTATGCTTCATAAGGAAAATGTAACCGCGTCAAGTAATCATCAATAAAAATACTCATAACCTCTTTCTTTGGTTGACATTGGACCACATACATACGTGTGAATGATCTCTAACACTTCTTTGGCTCTATTCCCCTTGGCTCCATTGCCCTCTTGGTCATTTTACCCTCCAAACATGATTAAGAAAGTTGAAATTTGTTCAACTTGGAGATGCAATGAACCATCTTTCACCAACCTTTGGATCCTTTTTGGATTTATATGACCTAATCTTAGATGCCAAAGAAGTTTTTCTTTTTTCGGAAATAGTTGATGTGTTATAGGATGCATTTTCGTGAAGTGGTGTGCACAAGTTAATTGTATAGAGATTTTCCATCAATGTCATATTCGAGATACACTCATCATTTCAAAAATGATGTCATTCTTATTAGAAGAAATTTGTCCTTTAATCGAATTTTAGAAATTGAAAGTGAATTCTTTTCTAAAAACTAGGAACATAAAGATAAAAAAAAAACTTTATCTTCAAAAGATAGGTGCACTTCTCTCTCTCAACGCTTTAACTACTTTTCATGTAGTATTGCAAATCCCGCTACTTGCGTAGTATTGCAATAATCGTTAATATCGTGAAGCATTGCAATATCTGGAGCATTGCAATGACTTCTACTTTAAATAAGCGTCGTCATGTGATGAGGATCTCACTCCCACTAAGTTCTTGGGATCATTTTGAACCCGTGAAACCAACATGATTAGTGGATCTCGTATCAACCACCCACGAATGAGAAGTATCGCCGCTAAACAAGTTTCAACAACTAGTCGTGAGAATTACCTTTCTTTCCGTCTTTTTGGGGTTGGAACATGCAAAACCTCCATGATTTTGCACTTCCTCTTTGGATTTTCCTTGACACAACAAGCATTCCTCATCTTAACATTAAGTTTTATTGCTTATGGCCTTTGGTCCTCTACTTTATCTTGCCTACCCTTGGCCTAGAAGAAAGGCGGACCATTCAAAGCTTGAGTTTGGTGCCTTATCATCATTTCGCCGAGACCAAAAGCTTGCAACAAATTCTTAGCGAGGCCAAAATGCTCAAAAACTTTTTCAAATGTGAAGTACCAAATTGACGAGTCTCGGATCATAATCTGCTTTTCGAATCTCAAGTTTGTTTGAGATGGGCCATATATTTTGAGGACGTAATCCCTTACGGGTTTGCCCTCCACCATTTTCGGCGACGACACATCTTATAAGGTGATCCGACGAGTCCCGTGATGTTTTGATTCCACCGCTCATCCGATTTTGGTGTGTCAAGAATCCACTTGTGCTTTTTGTGCTTTTAGGACAATTATAATTTTTCGTTTCCAATCAATATAGTTTCCATACATATTGTATTGACTTTAAGTATAATAACGTGGATTAAAAGGCGACATCACGAATCGAAATAAACAACTATATGCAAAGTATATCACAAGGTTCGATCACACGATCATATTAAAATCTCAAAAAAATATGAACATGCATCGCCCAACATCTCAAAACAGTTTAAATATGCCACGTGGGTGGGTCATTATTTAAACACATTCAAGAAAGTTACAAACAAAACGATTTATAAACCTTTAATATCCAGATTAATAGTTGGGATTGACCAATATAAAAAAAGGGACTTGGGGAAGTATATGCATATCAATTTTATACCTAAGTAATAATCATGATTAAATACATGATTACTATTTCGCTTTTGATCGAGCCCTCGTGGGGAGGGTCATCGCCACTAGTAATAACCCACAATCATCCGTTTGGAATTCATTCATGTGAAAGCTAAATTTGAGAATTTCTCCAAAAGAATTCACAAATGAATAAATCATGGAGGTCGAAAAAAATTTTATTATCCAGGAATAAAATTGTCAATTAATTATTTAAACATACTTAGTAATTTTGAAGGTGAGATTTTTTTTCATTTGGCAACTCTCATGCAAACACATTTAAACAAATTAAATAAAGCACAAGATAACACAAATAAATCAAGCAAAACGGAAAAATAAACATATTGGACACAAATTATTCAATTGTCATGGTTTGATTTTTCTTGGCTTGATCTTGAAGAAAACGCCTTCAATTTCTCCCATCGATCGTCTCGAAAAAACTTCATCTCGAAACTTTCTGCGGTACTTCAAGGGATCCGCACGCCAAGATCCGTCCGCCATGAGAGAAAGCTCCTAAGACTCTTCCACCCGTAGTGCCTCGTGGGACCTCGGCGGCGCCCGTATCCGTCGGATTCACCGTCTTGCGTCCATCGTCCACGCCACCTCGGCCCACCAGATCGTTCTTTGTATCCCGATTACGGATTTAGATCCTTTACCGTCTCCTCGTTTTTGATCCGATTACAATTTATTTACAAAAATAAATAAACCTAGATCTGAACGGATATTACATTGATCAAATCAAACAAATTCTAATCTACTTCGTGGATTTTTCACGAGGCAAAATGAATTCTCCTAATTAAAAACCACGGTTTAATGCATAAATAAACACATTAAAATCCATGAATTGGATACCGCAAAATGGATCTGGGTTCTACTAACCAATTTAAAAAATGCCCAACAATTAAATTACAATTTAAAAATTGAGCAAACGCTGTGGAGAATTTTGGGGAATGAGTTGGGATCTATTCGGGGTGAATATTTAAATACAAATTTAATTCTTTAATTATTTAGCATGAATTAATCCTATATTAATTCAAATAATAATTGCAACAACATATCATGCATATAATAAGACGTAAAACCTACGACGCGGAATCTATGGGTTTACGTGAACGCATTCTCGGGATGATGTGAATTAGGTTGAGACGGACTAACCAAAAAGACTTCCCAAGTATTCCTTAGCCGCTTCAACTAAGTGGAAGGACACTTGTCACAATTAACAAAAGGAAAAAATAAACTTTGTTGCACCACTTATGTGGATTTGCTAATTCTTCCAGCACATGGAATTGTACTTGGGAATGAAACAATCATCCCCTATTTATAGGTGAGAGGTGGTCGATTTTTTCAGTAGAAAACCAATGTGGGAAAAGACTTTTTCTTGATCACAAAAATCTTGAATATATCTCCTATATTCTTTTTTCTCATAATAAAAATATTCCACAAAAATCCCAATTCCTCAATTTATGGAATTTTGAAAATCTTTGGTCTTGCAAGATTCCAAGATTTTGGATCTTCTTGAATTTATGAGATATTCTTGTATTTCAAGAAATACATATCTTCCATAATATCTTTTCAAGAAAATCAAGAAAATCTTTCTTGCCCATTATTTTCAAATTTTTGAAAAACTCATCATAGATAACCTAGTGGGAGATTTCTTGAATTTAATGAGATAATCTTGTATTCCAAGAATACATATCTTCATTCCATAACAAAATTCAAAGAAAATATTTCTCCCAACATATCTATGAATTTCAAATTTTAGTTGGAAAAATAAGCAACAATATTTATTTTATTTTAATCACCTTTTTGGGTTAATGGGACTATATGTTGGGGCTACTTTCAGGGGGCCTTTAGGAGAATTAAGATTGGACCTTCTAATGGACCTTGAATATCTAATATTGAGCCACAATATAATTCAAGCCCATAAATATTAATTAATCCCACTACATAATTAATATTCAAGACTATCCATCTTAACCCATATTACGGTCAATATGGCTCCGGTCATTATTTCCGTGTCTAAAGATGATCTAGCCCATTAATTAATTCAAGCCCTTTCGTAATAGCTTTCGTTAATTAATATCTTTTGTCCTTGGTCAGGAACGGTTCAACATTATTATCCATACCGGAAACAAATTCCACGTCTGCAAGATTTGGTATGATAAAGCATGAACCTCCCAAAACAAATCAAACAAACACACGATTCTTAATTATTAAATCTTAGCAATCACATGTGACTAATAATATTGTCCAAGATAAAAAGTATTGAATCACGTTGATTATTACCCATGATAAGTCAAAGCAATAGTTACCAATCCCACGTGATCCTATTTAAGGAACGAAGATTAAGAAAACAACGAAAATCGAGGTCTAATTCTTCATTGTTGGCAAGAATTTATCCTCCTGAGGTCCTATTCGGTCATCACCATGCACAAGTGTAATCTCTTGGTCAAGACAAGTCAATCTGAGCCTTATACTTCAACCTTTCACGATGGGTTGTTCATTTCATCTAGGTCGTGAATAACGTACTTTTAGTTACAAGGGACCGTTAATTTAATCTTCGTGATTTGGTATCACTAAATTAACTACAATGTAACACGCATCGACTGATTATGCGATAAATATATGTAACATTCAATGATAAAAAAGATTCTGTTTATTTCAATAAATTCCGGAAATTAGGTTTCGATTATACAAAATAAAAAACATACTTTCCAATTATAATCCCAACACTACACAAATTGAAATCGACTTATTGGAACTTCCTTACCACTAGTAATATCAATGGAAAAAATATGGAAACTTCAACTCCTCCTTATATATCTTTATTTGGAAGGCGGGCCATGATGTCTACATAATGAGGCCAATCGGCTCTTCACCATGTGTCGTGTCCCCCAGTCGTTCTTTGTAATCATCGTTGGGGTGACATTAATCATTCTCTATTTTTATGCCAAAGTTTGAAACATGCTTGGAAGAAAATTGTGGGACCTCATTAAAAAAAAAAAAATTAGATGAGAATTTGGTCTACATATTGGCTCTGTACTTTCGACCAAGACTTTGAGAGAGTGGTCGTCCGATTATGGGGAGTATGAAAGGAGAGATGTGACCTTAAAGGAATGGATTGAAACTTTGAGAATTTGAATGGACATTCTTTTTTTTCGCCTTCCGGGGATAAACGATTTTTTTCTTCCGATCAAAAATCTTGATAAATTTAATCACTTTTCACTTATGGTGGAATATAACGACGTTACAATGGATTTGTACATCTAACGGGTTGTTGGTTATCTCAAAATTAATCCATATTCAAATTGAAAACGACGGTCTCTCCTTCGGGTTGGAACAAAACTCCATCGATGCCATTCAATTTATTCAAAAAAATTGAAAGGTGTTGTAAAAATCCGAGAGGCGACAACAAAATAACAGCTCCTAACACCCCCGGTGAAAGATGTTTAAAATTTACATCGACAAAATTTGGCAAAGATTGCCTTCAAGTCTCCCCACCCTCGAGCTTGGGTGGGTGAGAATATTCCAAGGCACCTGGTATCTTTAGCTCTTGATCCTGGACTTCTCTTATCTGCTATAGAGCTCTCAAAAAAAAAATCTGCTCTCTCTCTTTTATATATTCTACAGATAAAGTGATTTGAATCACGCTTATAAATGGAAAAAAAATCAGAAGAATTATTACTTCTTCCTCCCTACACGACACCTACTTTTCTCTTACTTTTCCTACAAATTTTGAACTAATATAAACAGATTTCATTTTCTGTTGTTTTTTTGGGTGTAACAGATTTTTTTTTTTTGAGTGTATTACATTTGTACTTTTGAACAAAATTGTACATCTCAAATCTCAAAATTCATATTAAAATTAAAAATTCCAAAAATTTACTTATTAAAATTGAAAAAATGTAAAAAATTTACAAATAAAAAGTATAAAAATTTACAATCTTAAAATTTACATATTCCATCTTCGTGAACATATTCATCTATCGTATGCACGAAAACATGAACTTATGCAAAAAATTATGCATAGTATCTCTTTCCACATCTTCTTCCTCAATTGATGAAACCTATGCATTGCAATTCCAGTTTTCAGATCTCCATTTACAGAATTTTACATATCAAAAATTGAAAAAAATTCAAAATTTTACAATATCAAAATTTACAATCTTCATTCCAACAATCTTCATTCCCAATTTCAAGACAAAATCACAAACCCAGCTCATCCATTTTCATTTCCACAAACTCAAGAATGAAATCTGCAAAAGAAGTAACACGCAGACAGTAAATTAGGTGCAATTTCACAGGTTCTGAGCACCAAAATCCCTCAATACCATAAAAGATACTCAAGAAATTACCTCAAGTTTGACAAAAAAAAATTTAAAAAAAACCCCCAAAATCTGTAAATCAAATTTTGGATCTTTTCAAAATCTGCAAAACGTACACACACACACATTTCTTCTTCTACTCACTTGTTAACATCATAACATAATTCACACAACACCCATTTTTCTCTATTTCCTTTAAAACTCGAATCAAACACCAAAACAACATGTTTAAAACTTCACCTTTCTGTGGTACAGGGTGGGACGAAGAGAGAGAAAACGCCGCTCATTGTGGGACGACGCCATTGTCGGACCGCCACCAGATCTACAGTTCCGATCGTCTGACCGCCTCCCTCTTGACCGACGTCGACGCCTGCGGATTCAAAAGATCTCAACCACCGTCGAGTTTCTCCACCACAGGCGGGCAGGTGGTGACGACGGCGGAGGCGACCTCATGGTGGTTGTGTGCGCTGCCGGCGGTAGCAAATTTCTGGGAGAGGCAATTTTTTGAGTTTTAGAGAGAGAGAGTAGGGAAGTTAGAGAGAGAGTGATTGAAGATAAATGAGTGAGTGGACTGGATGATTGATTTCTAATAGGAGAAGAGGGTATAACGGGGCTTTCATGCTCACTTTTGGACCTAGTACTTTAATTTTAATTTTGTACCTCCTAGTATTCTTATAGAGCTCTGAGTACTTATTTTTAATTTATTACTGCTTCTGAATAATTAAAGCTCTTGAATGTTTTTTGGGCCAAATTATATTTGAACTTTTGGCCCAAATGCCAAATCAAAATCTTGACAGGCCAATCCCATTCCCAAACAATTACTCATATGATTTTTATTTATTTTTTGACGGGAACAATTACTCATATGATTGATAGTGTTGATATGTGTTAATCATACTAGTCTACAAAAACTCAAGTTTTAATTGTAATAATTTTGGGTTGTCATATAGGAAGTTACTTTTTATTTTATTTAGAGGGGGTCTAATGTGCATCCAAGTGCACAGCGTATTCATAGTGCATTTTAAAAACGTGCAACTTTTTATACTGAAAGATGCAATTTGTTATATTAAATCGTGCAACTATTTTTTCATATTAATAGTTGTACAATTCAATATAAATAAATTATATATTTAAATATAACAATTCAGTATTTTAAAAAAATCAGATGAATTATTCAATCTTGGAACAGATACAAAATTTAACCTTTATTTTATATTTATTGTTTTTTTGTACCCTGTCATGAAATTTTTTTGTGTCCGACCCTACATAACAAAGCACTACAAAATATAAATACCTATTATTAATTCAATCTGGCAAAAGAATAGTGTCTTTTTTCTATTTTTCTTGTTGAGAAGGGGAACCATAGTCAGCGTACGGAAGTGCCTAATAAATTCCGAACCGGCGCAAGGTCAATCGGCCATAGAGGTAAAGAAAATTGGTTTGGGAATCCAATTAATAATAGAGTAGGACTCTTGTGAAATATTGCACAATAGTGATATGTATAATATATTACAATTAAAGCAAATTGGACTAAAATTCGCAGGTCATACTAGCCCTGGTCGGGTCAGACTTGGGCGGGCAGGGCGGGCCAGAGCTATGGATTGTGGGTTGGACGAACACATGTATATTTATAGAATGATATCTTTAACATATATGTATTGTAGTCTAGTGATTTAAGTCTACTGTTAATGTATTTGGTCGTTGATTCAATTCCTATTGAACACATAATTTTTAAAATATTTTTTTATGTGTTACTACATGAAAAATATGAAAAAATGTGATACTTATAAAACAAAATGTGTTAGTACGTGAAATAAAAATTACATTATCATTTTTTAAAAATACATTATCATATGGTAACACATTATTGTTCATATGGTAACACATGAGTATTCATTTAGTATCACGACGACATGTGTACAATGTTAAATATTACTAAAAAAATATGTGTTACTACATGAACAAAAAATGTTACTCTATGAAGAAAAATGTGTTATCACATGAACAAAACCAGTACAAGCGCGAAAAGAAATCCTCATTCCAAAATTATAGATTTAAAGAACAATTTGATGTGTTACTACATGAACAAAAAAGTGTTACACTGAACAAACGAGTGTTACTACATGAACACAATCCAGTACAAGCGCGGAAAAAATTCTCAGTCAAAGATTATAAATTTAAAGAACATCGTGAGAATAGTACAGAAGGACCTGTAAATTTTTTAGGATGAGAAAACTAAAGGAATTGAGAAGAATGTGGAAGAGAAAAAAAAAAAAGAAGAACAAGAGAAGAGAAGAGAAGGAAAAACCTGAAAAAGCAATGCTGTGAAAATTAAAACTGAAAAAATCTGACGGTTGCGCGATGCGAGGAAGAAGAAGCCCTACCCTACCCGTGTGTTCCAGGCCCGCGAAAAAAGAAAGAAAAAAAAAGTCTAATTAACCTATAATTGCACATATGACTTGCCGCTCATACAAGTTTTTGCCTTACTAATATTCTGTTTCAAATTTCTCCCTCCGTCCTGATTTTGATTGACCACTTTTCGTAAATAATCGCCTTTATTTTGTTTGGTCATTTCCTAAAAATGAAATAAATCATTTTTCAAATACTATTTAATCATATTATTTTCCTCCACCAAATCCACTTTACACTCACAATACCCCTCCACCAAACTCATTTTACCCACTTTACACCATTTAATACTAATATTTTCATTTTTTCTTAATCTCCGTGTCTACATTATATTTTTCTTGTTAATTCAATTTGGCAAAAAATAAATAGTGTCTTCTTTTCGGAGAAAAAAAATATTTTGATCCCATAACTTTCTTGTAATCCGTTTTTAGTCCCAAAAAATGTAACTTTCTAATTTTGGTCTCATAACTATCTCGATTGTCCAATTTTGATCTCATTTTCGCCGGAAAACATAAAATTTTATCTTTTTTTTTATCACACACAAGTCACATGCCGGTTAAAATTGGGGTTTCCCGAGCTCGTATTTGATGTGGACGTTAAAAATTTATTTTTCTGCACTTTGGAGAAATTTTCTTGTTCTTTCTAGGTTTTTAGAAAAATGAACTTTTCTTTTAACAGTCAGTGTCCACATCAAATACAACATCAAAAACCCGCATTTTTAATCGATAGTGATTTGACCAAGCATTTTTGAAAATGATAAAATTTTTATTTTTTTCGTTAAAATGACCAAAATAGAAAAAAAAAAGAATTTTGAAAATTATGGAGATGAAAAAAAACTTTTTTTTTTCTCCTTCTTTTCTTCTGTGTTTTCTATTTTTCTTGTTGAACTTTTATATAGGTAAGGGTCCGCTGGGTAGGTAGGGGTGGGAATATTCCAGGCTAGTCCAGACCTCACACAAAAATATTTGATTTATTTAATTTTAAGCTCAAGTCTAACTTGTTATCTATCACAGGTTGTTTATTAGTCTAGGCCTGGCTTTTTTAGTAAAGAAAAAATGACTATAATCTACAAAAAATAAAGACATGTGCCTCTAAGGTACAAGAATTTTGAATAGTGACTCTAGGATGCAAAGATGATCATTTTACCCATATATTCAATTCTTATTTTACAACCGGTCCCCTCCCCCTCAAGGTGGGCCCTCACAACAGGTCCCCCTCCCCTCATCCCCTCATTTCACAACCCCCAAAAAAACATCAGATTTCTCACTCTCTCTCTCTCTCTCTAGATTTTTTAAACCGGTTCCTCTTTTCTCTCTCTTATTTCCTCTCACCCATTTATTCTCTCTCTATTATGAAAAAGTGGAGACGGAGGCAGAGGTTTGGTGGTGGACGGCGACGGCAGTGGTGGTTTTCGGAGTAAGTACGATGGAATTTTTTAGTGGAGATGGTGTTTGGTGGTGGTTTGTGCGGTGGTGGTGGGTAGATCCGACGGTTTTGGGGCGGTGGTTGTGGGTTTTGCAGATTAGGATCTGCTGGCGGTGGTTTGTGCGGGGGTTGGTGGTAGGCGGCGGGACGAGGGGTTGGTGGGGTTTGACGGCGGCGTGTGGGGGTTTTAGAGAAGACGATTTGTGTGCGAGGGCCTCAGAGGCTTGGGTTGTGCCGCGGAGGCGTGGTTGCGCGCGGTGGTGCGGGGCTGCGCGGTGCGGGGGGCGACAAAGGTAAGGTTTTTTTAAAATTTATTTTGTATTTATTTTTTCTGTATTTGTTTAGATCTGAGAATTTGAGTGATATATCTTTGTGTATGTATGTGGTGGTTGCGAAATGGCGGCGGTTGGGGGCGGCGGCGGCAGAGCGGCGGTGGCGGCGGCGATGCAGAATTAGGGTTTCTGTTTGATATTTTGTAATTTTATGTTTTATTTTGGAGATTTGCCTAATTTGTAATTAGGGTTTCTATATATTTTGTGTATTTTTTTTTGTAGATTAGGTGTTATTTTATTAGGATTTATGCAGATTAGGGTGTAATTTGTTTATTATAATTTTCTGCAGATCAGGTGTTGATTTTTGTGTGTTTTGCGGTATGTTTAATTTGTGTTGATTTTGTGTATTTTTGTTTTTTTTGCAGATTATTTTTAAGCAGTCCGTTTAATTTCTGCAGATTACTTTTACAAATTTTTATGACATTATGTGTTTTTAGTTGTATTTTGTTATAGGGAAAGTACATTTTTTTTTTAAGAAAAAGTAAATACTTTTACAGTTTTCTGTAATTATTTATTGTATGTTTTATTTTTGTAATTTCTAGAATGAGAAAAAAATGCAATCCAAAAATCATGGAGAAGTACAATAATATAAAAATATTGCATCCTAAAATTGATTCAAAAGTGCATAAATACAATTTTGTAAAAATTAGTTCAAAATATAATATTTTTTTGAAAAAAAATGCACCTTAAAATTGGCATAGAATTCCAGAAATTCAAAAAATATATTAATTCAGAAATTGACTTAAAATACAATTTTAAAAAAAATGCACGCATAAAAATGTACCCTATAAAATTGTATTAATAGATAATTTAATAATTCAGTAAATTAAAAAAATGGGACTTTTAAATTTTTAATATACAAAAAGTTTAAATTAAGTGGAAAATCTGAAAAAAATTAAAGAAGTTGAAGAAAATTAAATTGAAAAGGGCAAAATAATCACCTTTTATACCTAAGAGTCACTTTAAAATCAGATCAGATATACCTTAGCAGTTTTTTCTCCTAGAAAGAATGTCTCAAAAACTTTTCCTTTTTTTTAATAAATAAGAACTGGCGCGGAAGCTTTTTAAAAGCTTATATAACAGATTTATTTTATAACCTTACTAAGACTAATATTCATTATCAAAAATTCAAAATCGCACCTATAAAATTTTTAAATGTGCAAATAACAATACTAAGTGCTTCATCATATCATAAAAAAAAAAATTTATTGTAAAAGTAAATAGTTTGTTAAAATATTTAAATCATTATAAAATTATTTAAAGTATTATAAAAGTTAATAATTGTTTGCATACTTTATATATACTACTACTAGTTATTAGTGTTAGATATTATTTATAATTATATATATATATATATATATATATATAATTAAAATAGGTCGATTGTTGCTTTTTTAAGGCCAAACGAAAAAATCTCAAATATATTTATTTAAGTAAATGAAACTTTTAAAAAGTCTCGAAGTTAATTTATTTATTAAAAAGTAGAGCCGAAATTTGAGAGCTTTTTAGTAGGTCGGGTCCGTAGGTCCCTGTCAAGTAGTCTGACCTCCATCGCACCTCCCATCGTCGTTCGCCACCTACCCGCGCCGCCGCCCACCAGTGCCTGTCTGTCGCCACCTACTCATTGTAGCCCAAGATTTTCCATAAACATCTTATCTAAACTAATTTTGTGGTGAATCACAATTGTGGGGATTAAATATAAACCAATATCTCTAAACTAGAAAATACATTAACCATCAAATCAAATCAAATTTCAAGAAACAAGACAACCCATGACAAGAAACACTACTGCTATCTTCACACTTTGGATTGATGGATTTGAGTGGTGTTGTTTAGTTGGTGATGATTGGTTGGTGATGATAATGAGTGGTGATGAGTTGTTGATGATTGGTGATATTTTTTTTATTTGTTTATATTTTTTATTAGTTTTTTATTATATTAATGATTTAAAATAAATAATTAATTAAGTATAGATATGTAGTTATTTTATATTTTAATTAATATTAAGGATCAATTTGATACAAATAATATTAAGCACTCTAAAAATATGTGTTCAAATAATATTAAACATCAATTTAATACAATTTTAATTAACAATTTAATAAATGAAATTTAAATGTATTTTCCCAATCTAAGCATTGTCTCTTTTTTATCTGTGACCCTTCCACATCTAATTGAGAATTTCTCCATCCTTGACGCATGAATGTTGCTCAAACCTTGAAAAATGATATTCTGAAATCAACTGGATCTCAATTAATCCTGAATTTACCCTGTAATTAAAATAATAAAGTTTTTTATTAAGATATATAGTTTTACAAAATAATAATTAAGTGTAAAATGCAAACATGATTAAACCTACTGCAAATATAGTCCACATGTGTTCCCGGCACTCTGAAGGAACCATGGGTCAGTTTGTCCATTTTGTGTCAAAGTCTTTGCAAAGATATGCCTGCATACCATGTTATTATTCACAAGAAGATTCAAACCGTGCAATGAAACTGTCGTGTCCAAGTAGTTTGTACATATTAAGAATGATATATTTAAAAAAAATAAATCAAACGTGATATTATTTATAAAAATTAGATTACCTCCCATCTTTGTCCAACCACAGCAATGACGGGGGTCTTTCCTGATTATCGACACTGTTGTCATTTCCTGATGTTCTTTTTTTTGCACTCATCTTTTTATAAGATATACAAATAAATTAGTTTTTATATATTTAGGTAAGCAAGTTCTATATTATTATTGATTTTGAGCAATAAATTTATTTAAAATAAATTACTATAAAATGAAGTTAAAAAACATTGATTTTTAAAATTTTAAAAAATTAACAGAGATTAAAATACGTCAATAGTAAAATATTTAATAAAAGAGATAAAAAATTACAATACTAATTCATCATCAATTTAGTACAAATAAATAATCCATCAAACATTTAAATAAAAAATCTAAATAAATGTACTATTGATTGTTATTGTCATCGTTTAGGTTGTTGGGCAGGTTTTGGTAATAGTGTGGATATGTGAATTCGTTCCACCAACCAGACTGTATTGGTTGGGTGAATTGTACAGGGCGATATCCTTGTTGCGGTCCCCAAAATCCAGGATTGGGCAATATTGCAGTACCAGCACGTTGGGTAATTACGTTAAGTCCAGTATTGACATAATTTGGACATTGTGGATCCTCTCTAACTTGCTGGAGCAACGACTGCGTGTTTTGCCTCACGTGTCCCAACCTATGTTGCGCTGAACCATGCATGGCATTGACGTACACATTATTTTCGCCGTGTTCAGGGTTGTGCATTCTCAGATGTGTTATGTTTGCATACCATGTAGCATAATTTGGCGTGGTATGATCCGCAACTAGAGCTTCGGGACCAAGGTGCTGGGGGTATGCCCTGAACTCTCCCAAATTGTCGTGCAACCCTTTTAGGCATGTAGCCTTCGGCGTAGACCAGAGATTGAACGCAACCATGGAATAACGATGGGGCAAGGATTGAAGCATGAACGCCGAACGAAGTCCAATTGACCTATAATGTATGAAAAATATTTTTATAAGATATTTTATTACTTAAATTATAAATGACGCATTTCTATTAAGATGTATTGAGAATGAGAAAGAGAAACATACATGACTTGATGGGTAATTATCCAATAGTTTGTGATAATGTACAAGATCCTCTTTCTTCGAAGTGAATCTTTGGGAGACGTTCCATCGCAATGCTAGTGGGATACCAGGGACATAATAAGTAGCTTTGTTGCGTTTGAGCAATTCAGTGAAGTACTCGTATATCCAGCACTGAAAATTTGTAATGGGTTTAAGTTATTATATGAAACAATATATTGATAACAGTAAATTGAATATCATTGGAAATATTATTGAAATGGAATTTTGACCTCAAGTAATGTTAAGTATCCCGCAATCTGTGTCGTCTCACGTCTGGATGCCGCCCCAAGCTGGTGATATAAATACGCCAATGCGGCGGCTCCCCATACATAGTTAGGGACTTCAGCATCAAGATCACCCAACACCTCTAGATAATCCTTGGGGACAGAATCACGCGTATTATCAACAAATATTGTAGCCCCCATCAAGTACCACAGGTAACCTCGAGCAATAGAGACATTGCTCAGGTTATAATCCCCTTGACACCTTTTTCGTATGGTGTCAAGGATGGCACTACTTTGGTTTAGTCTCCTACATCCGCATGCACTAATAAATGCAAAGTCAATACACCTTTCGTTGCCAATGACGGGGAGGCCATTTATGTTCAAGACTACATTGAAAAAAGTTATTTTTATTATTAGTAAAATTAATTGATAAAAAATTAAGAATTTGATTTATTAAAAATTAGCTTTATTTCAGTTTACCAAGGATAGCTTGAACGTCGTGGAGTGCTATCGTCATCTCCCCGAAAGACATATGAAAAGTGTTCATCTCAGGGTTCCACCGTTCGACGAATGTTGTAATGAAAGGCATGTTGTTGGATTGGAACATCATTCGCCTCATACCCTCCAATCAAAGTTTCTAATGAGGACGAAGGAATGATCGGCATGATCGAATGAATTCGATGACCATTTCTCAAGACTTTTCATTTGAGTCTGGCCATCGAGGATCTTATCGTAACCGTTTAAAATAAATAATTTTTAAATAACATGTATTTTACTTACTGAATCGTCCCATATTTTTTTGATTTTGTGTGCTTTGAAAGCACACAACACACTTGGATCTAAAGGTCCTCCAGGCATGGACGTCGTCGTCAACCAATCACTATGTGGCGAGTGTTGGGATTATACTGGAAAGTATGCTTTTACTTTGTATAATCAGACTGAATTTCGGACTTATTTACTGAAATAAATTGTTTATCACTGATGCTTTAAATATCATCGAATGTTACATATATTTACTGCATAACTGTTCAATAAATAGTATGTGTTACATTGTAGTTAATTTAGTGATACCTGATCACAGAAGATTAAATTAATAGTTCCTTGTAACTAAAAGCACACCATTCACGACCTAGATGGAAATGAACAATCCATCGCGAAAGGTTGTAGTGTAAGGATCAGATTGGTTTGTTTTGACCAAGAGATTACACTAGTGCATGACTGATGCATTGAAGAGGACCTACAGGAGGACAAATTCTTCAGAACTGAACTAGGAAGAATTAGACCTCAGTGGTTAGTTATTTCTTAATCTTCGTCCCTTAAATAGGATTGCGTGTGGTTAGTAACTATTGCTTTGACTTATTACGGAAAGAGAATCAATGAGATTCAATACCCTATATCTTGGGCAATATTATTGGTCACATGCGATTGCTAAGATTTAATACAGACAATCGTGTGCAAGTACGCTTGTTCGATTTATTCCCTTGGGAGGTTCATAAGTTTTATCATACCAAATCTTGCAAGTGGAACTAGTTTCCGGTATGGATAATAATGTTGAACTGTTCCTTTACCAAGGATAAAAGATATTAATTAATGGAAAGCTATTTCAGTGGCTTGAATTAATTAATGGGCTAGATAATCTTAAACACGAGAAATAATAACTGGGAGCCATATTAACTGTAATATGGTTAAGATGAATAGTGCAATATTAATAATGTAGTGGGATTAATTAATATTTATGGGCTTGAATAATATTGTGGCTCAATATTGATAATTCAAGATCCATTGGAAGGTCCAATCTTAATTCTCCTAAAGGCCCCCCAAGTAGCCCAACATAAAGTCCAATAACTGAAAAAAGTGTTTAAAATAAAAAAATTGTTGCCTATTTTTCCTCATTTTTTTTCGAAAATTATGAATAAAAGGGGAGAAAGATTTTCTTTGAATTTTGTTATGGAATGAAGATATGTATTCTTGGAATACAAAATTATCTCATTAAATTCAAGAAATCTCCCACTTTGTTATTCATATGGATTTTTCGAAATTTTGAAATAAAAGGGAAAGAAAGATTTTCTTGATTTTCTTGAAAAGATATTATGGAAGATATGTATTTCTTGAAATACAAGAATATCTCATAAATTCAAGAAGATCCGAATCTTGGAATCTTGTTCCTATTATTTCGAAAATTCCCATAACAAGAGGAGTTGAGATTTTTGTGGAATATTTTAATTATGGAGAAAAGAATATAGGAGATATATTCAAGATTTCTTGGAGATCAAGAAAAAGATTTTCCCATATTATTTTATCACTAAAAAATCGTCCAACCCCCTCTATAAATAGGGATGAATGTTTCATTCCCAAGTACAATTCCATGTGCTGGAAAAATTAGTAAATCCACAAAGGTGGTGCAACAAATTTTATTTTCCCTATTGTTAATTGTTCGCGAGATTCCTTCCACTGGATTGTCGAGCAAGGACTGGGGAATACTTGGGAAGGTCTTTTGGTGTGTTTTCATCGACGAGACCATTGCCATTCCAAGAGGCAAGTTCACGTAAACTCGTAGTAATTCGCGTCGCGTAGGATTTACGTAGAATTGTTTATATCATGATTTGTTGTTGAATTATTATTTGAATTAATATAGGATTAATTCATGCTAGTAATAATTGTTAGAATTAAATTTATATTTTAATATTCATCCCGAATAGATCCGGGCAATTAATTCCCCAACAACTGGTATCAGAGCCTCGGTTTCGGGCTCTGAATTTTAAATTGTAATTTAATTCATTTTCATTAAATTTGAAATTGGATAGTAGAATTGCTAGATCTTTTTTGCATGTATCCAATTGTCATGAAATTTAATGTGTTTATTTATGCATGCATATAAATTGTGGTTTTTAATTGATTCGATTCGAATTCGTTTTTTGCCTCGTGAGAAAATCCACGAGTAGATTAGTATTTGTTTGATTTGATCAATGTAATAAACTAGTCTAGATCTAGGTTTATTTATTTTTTGTAAATAAATTATAATCGGATCGGAAGCGAGGCGGAGACTAAGAATTAAAAGCGGGATCCGGGCAGGCGTAGTAAACGCGTCGTCTCGTGAAACGTGTCATGACAAGCCGCTGACGCTGACGCATTGACGGGCGCATTTATTCGATCGATCCGGACGGCAATGGGGCAAAATAACGCCACCGGTACGCCGACGCGGGCGACGCGGGCTATCGCCGAGATACATGGGCGACGCTGGCTACGCTTTATCGAGGGCGGCGAGGCGACGGGCGGCCATACGGGCGCGAAGACGCCAAGACGACGCCACTTTTGCGAGGGAGTGCTAAGGCGGGCACGCACTCGACCGCGAGTTAATTCGATGACGTGGTTTGACAAGACGCGTTTTTTAAGACGGTCAAGTGGGAGCTTTTCGAGACGAACGATGAAGGCTATGAAGACGATTTCTCAAGATCAAGACATGACAAAATTAACTATGACAATTGGATAAATGTGCCCAATATGTTTAATTTTTGTCTTGATGTTTATGCATTATTCATGCTTATTTAAATTGTGTTTAAATTTGCGATGCATGAGAAAATGTTTTGAAAAATCTCACTTTCGAAAATTACTAAGTATGTTTAAACAATTAATTAACAATTTTATTCCGAATAATAAAATTGAATTAATTATTGACCTCCATGATTTATTTATTTGTGAACTCTTTTGGAGAAATTCCCCCCACGGGACGGTCAAAAGTTAGCTTTCACATGAATAAATTCCAAACGGATGATTGTGGATTATTACTAGTGGCGACGATGACCCTCCCCACGAGGCTCGTTCAAAGCAAAATAATAATTCTGTATTTAATCATGGTTATTACTTAGGTATAAAATTGATATGCATATCTTAGAAGTCCTGTCAATTTTATATTGGTCAAGTGGGAGCCAACTATTAATCTGGATATTAAAGGTTTGTAACTTGTTCTTGTTTGTAACCTGCTTGAATGTGTTTAAATAATGACCCACCCCACGTGGCTTATTTAAACTGTTTTGAGATGTTGGCTGATGCATGTTCATATTTTTTTGAGATTTTAATATGAAACATGTGATCGAATCTTGTGATATATTTGTGCTTATGCATATTATTATTTATTTCAGTTCAGCATGTCGTAACCTTTTAATCCACTGTTAATATACTTAAAGTCAATACAATATGTATGGAAACTATATTGATTGGAAATGAAAAATTATAATTGTCCTAACTGCACAAAAGCACAAGTGGATTCTTGACACACCAAAATCAGATGAGCCAACTGACGGGTCAAAAATGCGGGACCCGTCAGATCACCTTGCGAGAGATGTCGTCGCTGAAAATGGTGGAGGACAAACCCGTAAGGGATTACGTCCTCAGAATGATGGCCATCCAAACAAACTTGAGGTTCTGAGTGCAGATTATAATCTGGGGACTCAGATGAATTTGGTACTTCACTTTCTGCCCAAAGATTTTTTGAGCATTTTGGCCTCGCTAGCCGATTTGTTGCAAGCTTTGGTCTCGACAGAGATGTTGATGGGGCACCAAACTCAAGCTTTGACGGCAAGTGGTCCATCTTCATCTTCTAGGCCAAGGGAAGGCAAGAAAAAGAAGAGGACCAAGAGCCATGAGCAATCAAACTCAACTGTTGCCAAAGGCAATGGTAAGATGAGGAATGCCGGTGGTGTCAAGGAAAATCCAAAGAGGAAGTGCTTAAACTGCGGTGAAAGAGGACAATGGAGGTTTGCCTATTCCAACCCCAAAAGGGACGGAAAGAAAGGTAATTCTCACACACTAATTGTTGAAACTTGTTTAGCGGCGTATACTTCTCATTCGTGGGTAGTTGATACGAGATCCACTAATCATATTTGCTTCACGGGTTCAAACTGATCCGGCAACTTAGTGGGAGTGAGATCCTCATCACACTGGGCGATGTTACGAAAGTAGCGGTTATTGCAATGCTACGTAAGTAGCAGATATTGCAATGCTACGTAAGTAACGATTATTGCAATGCTACGTAAGTAGTAGATATTGCAGTGCTACATGAGTAGTGGTTAAAGCAGTGGGAGAAGTGCACCTGTCTTTTGAAGATAAAGTTTTTTAAGAGATTATCTTTATGTTCCCAGTTTTAGAAAGAATTCACTTTCAGTTTCTAAAATTCTATTAATGGATACTTAGTTTCTTCTAATAAGAATGACATCATTTCTTGAAATGATGAGTGTATCTGTTATGGGACATTGGTCGAATAATCTCCATACAATTAACTGTGCACACCACTCACGAAACACATCCTATAACACATCAACTGTTTCCGATAAAAGAAAATGTTCATCAGACGTGAACGAGACACTTCTATGGCATCTAAGATTGGGACATATTAATCCAAAGAGGATCTAAAGGTTGGTGAAAGACGGTTCACTAGAGTTTCTCCAAGTTGAACCAATTCCAACCTGCGAATCATGTTTGGAGGGTAAAATGACCAAGAGGACATTCGGAGCCAAGGGGAATCGAGCCAAAGAAGTGTTAGAAATCATTCACACAGACGTATGTGGTCCAATGTCAACCATGGCAAGAGGAGGTTATGAGTATTTCGTCACTTTTATTGATGACTACTCAAGGTACGGTTATATTTTCCTTATGAAGCATAAATCTGAGACCTTTGAGAAATTCAAAGAATTTAAGGCTCAAGCAAAGAATCATAGGGAAAAACGTATCAAGTCTCTACGATCCGATCGTGGAGGCGAGTACCTCAGCAATGAGTTTTTGAACTACTTGTCAGATGAAGGGATTGTATCCCAGCTGACTGCACCCGGAACCCCTCAATAAAAAGGGGTTGCAGAGCGAAGAAACATAACTCTTTTGGAAATGGTTAGATCAATGATGTGTTATGCGGATCTTCCCAAGTCGTTCTGGGGTCATGCCTTGGAAACAGCGGCTTACATTCTGAACTTGGTGCCATCCAAATCGATTCCCAAAACTCCCAAAGAATTGTGGACTGGGCGCAAGCCTAGTTTGAGACACATGCAAATTTGGGGGTGTCCGGCCTACGTGTTGGACAAGGAAGCCGGGAAATTGGATCCTCGATCAGAATTAAGGTTGTTTATAGGATACCCCGAGGGAACAAAATGGTGTATGTTCTATGGTCCCAAAGATCAAAAGGTGGTAATAAGCACCCACTTTAGATTTTTGGAGGAGACTATATGAACGAAAGAAGACCCAGAAGTGAGATTACCTTAAGTGAGCTAAGGGGGCTAACCTCATTGCCAACTGTACAAGATGATATACCAAACGACACACTTTCACAACCGAAACCTCGTCGTAGTGGGAGGGTTGTTAGATAGCCCGAGAGATTCATGGGGATAGGAGAGTCCTCGGACTTGATTCCCTGACAAGATGAATCAGACCCATGGACATATGATGAGGCAATCCAAGACAAGGATGCGGTTTCTTGGCAAAAGGCAATGAAAGCAGAAATGGGGTCTATGGATCATAACAGAGTGTGGGAGCTAGTCAAACCCATTGGTTGCAAGTGGGTATACAAGAGAAAGAGGGGACCAGACGGGAAGGTGGAAACCTTCAAGGCAAGGCTTGTGGCGAAAGGTTATACTCAGAAAGAAGGGATCGACTATGAGGAAACCTTTTCACCTGGAGCAATGCTCAAGTCCATCCGGATTCTCTTGTCGATAGTTGCGCATCTCGATTTTGAAATCTGGCAAATGGATGTCAAGACAACTTTCCTTAACGGAAGTCTTGATGAGGAAATCTATATGCAACAACCCCAACACTTCATTGAAAAGGGCCAAGAACACCTAGTTTGTAAGCTCATGAAGTCCATTTACGGACTCAAACAGGCATCCAGAGCTTGGAACCAATGTTTTGATCATGTTATTAAGTCTTATGGGTTTGATCAAAATGAGTTCGAAAGTTGTGTGTATAAAAAGCGTGTCGGAACTGCATTGGTATTCTTAGTACTATACGTAGACGACATTCTGCTCATTGGGAATGATGTAAAGGTGTTATCAGACGTAAGGGCATGACTTTCAAAATAGTTTGATATGAAGGACTTAGGGGAAGCCGGGCACATCCTTGGGATCAAGATCACTCGAGATCTCAAGAAAAGGATGATAGGCTTATCGCAAGCTTCATACATAGACACTGTCTTGAAACGATTCAGCATGTAGGATTCCAAGAAAGGCTTCGTACCTTCGGGCATGGAATCCATCTATCAAGGAAATGTGCCCTAAGACACAAAAGGAGATAGATGACATGAAAGGCATTCTTATGCTTCAATTTTGTCGGAAGCCTTATGTATGCAATTTGTGTAATGAGACCGGATATCCGCTTTGCCGTTGGCATGGTGGCAAGATATCGAGTAACGAGGAAGGAACATTGAATGACAGTTAAAAAATCGAAGTATCCGAAAAAAGAACTCGAGATAGAATGTTGGTTTATCGGTCGGATAGTCTAATCCCCATCGGCCTACGAACTCGGATTTCAATCGGACTTAGATTCAGAAAATCTACCTCGGTAGTGTGTTTTGCATGGGGAGGAGCCATGACATGGAAAAGCGTTAAGCGAAATGCATCGCAGATTCTACCATGGAAGCGAATATGTAGGCTGCTTGCGAGGCAAATGAAAAAAGCGGTTTGGCTCAAGAACTTCCTAGTGGAGTTGGATGTAGTTCGAATTTGCCCAAAGACAATCATTGTTTATTGTGATAATCGAGCGATTGAAAATTCAAAGGAACCAAGAGCCCACAAGGCCAACAAACACATTGAAAGAAAATACCATCTTATACGAGAAATCGTTAAGAGAGAGATATAAATTGGCAAAGATGGCGTGGAGGAAGACAACCTAGCCGATCCATTCACAAAGGCGGTCCGCCGAGAATACATTCGAGAGACATGTGAAAGGAATGGGTGTCAAGACCGTTGCTAATCTGCTTTGAGTATAAGTGGGAGACATTATTAGGTTCGTGTAGGTGACATTAGTTGTCACGCGTACACGAGACATGTTGTAGTATACTTAAAAGCGGACTTTGAGTATAAGTGGGAGATTGTTGGGATTATCTTTGGAAAGTGTGCTTTTACTTTGTATAATCGGATGAATTTTGGACTTATTTCTTTGAAATAAATTGTTTATCATCGATGCTTTAAATATCATCGAATGTTACATATATTTCTTGCATAACTGTTTCAATAAATAAGACGTGTTACATTGTAGTTAATTTAGTGATACGGATCACGGAAGATTAAATTAACAGGTTCCTTGTAACTAAAAGTACACCATTCACAACCTAGATGGAAATGAACAATCCATCGTGAAAGGTTGTAGTGTAAAGGCTTTCATTGGTTTGTCTTGACCAAGAGATTACACTAGTGCATGGTGATGCATTGAAGAGGACCTACAGGAGGACAAATTCTTCAGAACTGAACTAGGAAGAATTAGACCTCAGTGGTTAGTTATTTCTTAATCTTCGTCCCTTAAATAGGATTGTGTGTGGTTAGTAACTATTGCTTTGACTTATTACGGGAAGAGAATCAATGAGATTCAATACCCTATATCTTGGGCAATATTATTGGTCACATCGCGATTGCTCTGATTTAATCGGAGAATCGTGTGCAAGCACGCTTTGTTCGATTTGCCCCTTGGGAGGTTCATAAGTTTTATCATACCAAATCTTGCAAATGGAACTAGTTTCAGGTATGGATAATAATGTTGAACCGTTCCTTTACCAAGGATAAAAGATATTAATTAATGGAAAGTTATTTCAGTGGCTTGAATTAATTAATGGGCTAGATAATCCTAAACACGGGAAATAATAACCGGGAGCCATATTAACTGTAATATGGGTTAAGATGGATAGTGCAATATTAATTATGTAGTGGGATTAATTAATATTTATGGGCTTGAATAATATTGTGGCTCAATATTGATAATTCAAGATCCATTGGAAGGTCCAATCTTAATTCTCCTAAAGGCCCCCCAAGTAGCCCAACATAAAGTCCAATAACTGAAAAAAGTGTTTAAAATAAAATAAATTTTGTTGCCTATTTTTCCTCATTTTTTTTCGAAAATTATGAATAAAAGGGGAGAAAGATTTTCTTTGAGTTTTGTTATGGAATGAAGATATGCATTCTTGGAATACAAGATTATCTCATTAAATTCAAGAAATCTCCCACTTGGTTATTCATATGGATTTTTTGAAATTTTGAAATAAAAAGGAAAGAAAGATTTTCTTGATTTTCTTGAAAAGATATTATGGAAGATATGTATTTCTTGAAATACAAGAATATCTCATAAATTCAAGAAGATCCAAATCTTGGAATCTTGTTCCTATTATTTCGAAAATTCCCATAACAAGAGGAGTTGAGATTTTTGTGGAATATTTTAATTATGGAGAAAAGAGTATAGGAGATATATTCAAGATTTCTTGGAGATCAAGAAAAAGATTTTCCCATATTATTTTATCACTAAAAAATCGTCCAACCCCCTCTATAAATAGGGGATGAATGTTTCATTCCCAAGTACAATTCCATCTGCTGGAAAAATTAGTAAATCCACAAAGGTGGTGCAACAAATTTTATTTTCCTTTGTTAATTGTTCATGAGCTCCCTTCCACGGATTGTCGAAGCAAGGACTAGGGAATACTTGGGAAGGTATTTTGGTGTGTTTTCATCGTGAGACCATTGTCATTCCAAGAGGTAAGTTCACGTAAACTCGTAGTAATTCCGCATCGTAGGATTTTACGTGAATTTGTTTATATCATGATTTGTTGTTGAATTATTATTTGAATTAATATAGGATTAATTCATGCTAGTAATAATTGTTAGAATTAAATTTGTATTTAAATATTCATCCCGAATAGATTCGGGCAATTAATTCCCCAACAGCGAGGACGAGGATGAGGCTTGTGTTGCGTGTGGAGCACTTTCGTATTCATCGTCATCCTCAATTTCCATAGACTTATACGGGCCCTGGTGAGTGGAGTGATGAGACGTAGAGGGACCATGGTGAGTGGAGTTATGAGACGTAGATGGGCCTAGGTGAGTGGAGTGATGAGATGTAGGCGCGACCGGAAGATGGTCGGAGGCCATGAACATATGAGTTGATGGTGAAAAATCGGGGAATGTAATTGAGGAGTAATTATGATAAGTATTCAAATTGAAATCAATAGGTGCAGTATATGAACCATACTGCATCGGAACAAATTGCTCGTTATTAGGTTGTTGAGCAGGGGTGTTTAGATCGAACAGACTACTCCAAGAAAGGTTTTGTAATTCGAGTTCTGCATTTTTAGTTGCTCGCGCACGTTGTTCAGCAAGGACACATCGATTGCATACTCTACATTGGGCGGAGCAATTGGGGCAGATGCGGCGTGACATAGTGAACTAATAACTTACAGAAATTCAAGTAATACCTTACAGCATACAAACTAATACCTTGCAGAAATTCAAGTAATACCTTAGAGTAATTCAAGTAATACCTTACAGAATTTCAAGTGACACCTTATAGCATACAAACTAATACCTTACAGCAATTCAAGTGACACCTTACAGCATATAAACTAACACTTTACAACATACCAAATGATACTTTACAACAATTCAACTAATACCTTAGAGCAATTGAAGTGACACTTTACATCATATCAATTAAGACTTTACAACATACCAACTGACACTTTACAACATATCAAATACACATTTAGATTATAATAACCCTCAACTACACTTGGTACATAATTATAATAAACAATAAAATATACCAAATAACCGAACAAACAAAACACACCTTGAAGGTGGCAACGTCGGGCGGCGGCAGGTGGCAGCTGCGGCAGACGAGGCGGTGGTGGGGCTAATTCTTCGACTGTTAAACAAGAAAAATAGTGTTATTATGTGTTGAAAAATGAAACAAGAAAAAAAACCAAAAAAAATTAAAAACAAAATAAAACAACTGCCACGAGCGGCAGTCGGCGGTCGGCGGTGGAAGGCGGTGGACGGCTGAAGCTGCAAGATTGTGTGATATGGGTGTGAAAATGAGAGGTTAGAATGTATATTTATTTGGGTGAGTTAGGGTTTGGTGGTTGGTAAAAAAAATTTAACCGGAAATTTCGGAAAAAATAAATAATAATTAATGTTGTCGCGCGCGTGCCGCGACTGCCAGCTCTGTGTTGCGCGCCTACAAAGATAGAAAGCCACGTGTCGCACGCATGCTGTGCCAGTGAGTTCCGTGTCGCACGCCAGACATGTTAGTTTGACCTAAACATTTCAGACTTTAATTTGAAATTTGTTTGACCGAAAATTCCAGATTTAATAAATTTGTTTGACCGGCATTTAATTTAATACTGTTAGGGGTGTAAATTAAATACTGTTTGACCTAATACTTTTATATTCATTCACTAATACTTTTATAAACATGAAACTAATACTTTATAAATATGAAACTAATAATTTTATATTCATTCACTAATACTTTTATATGAATGAATTAATACTTTATAAATATGGAACTAATACTTTTGCCTTCATTCACTAATAATTTATCAACTTTTTAATTAATAAAAATTTATAAAGCTCTGGACAAGATAAGTAATAATACTTTAAAAATAAATTTACTAATACTTTAATAATTAGACGATCTCAACAAAACAACAACACGATAATGCTTTGAAAATTAAAATACAATGAGAGAAATATCCATAACACTTGAAAATATAAATACATATTTATGAACTTTCAAGACTTCGTGTTCTAATCCGTTTCATAGGACTCGTCACTTTCTTCGTCACTCTTTTTGTCCCGAGGGGGAGGGTAGTCTAGTTCATCATCAGTACTCTCTTCACCGGGAACTTTGCCCGGATGCACCCATGGAGTCGACGGGAGATATTCATGGTCACTTTCTTGTGCACTCCAATGGCTGAACAATAAGCTTAAGGATAGGATTAGTGGGTCTCCATGAGTCATATACGCAGCCGACATTGAGTTTTTCTACACATATTAGCAGAGCAAATTTATTAAACACGAGAAGGAAGGAATAAGGCAAAACAGAAGTACAATTTCCAACTATTACTATTACCTCGATCAAACTTGTCCATACGTTCGGGTGTGCACGCATGAGGTAGCACTAATACACATTTGGGCTTGGACAGCTGTGAAAAATAACCTTGGAGAGCGGTTATAACCACTCTCCAAGCATCAGTAATCAAGCTTGGGCGGTGATAAAAAACATTGTCCAAGAAAAAGATTGAGACGGTTTTTTAACGCTTTTCAAGTTTAAGATTCGACGTGATTTATCAACCGCCCAAGGTAATATATATATTTTTAATTCGTTTATTATTTTACATACATAGGTGGTTGAAAACCATTTCCAATATCTTTTTTTTTTTAATTATTAATTTACATTTTAAAAATCCTATAATAAAACTATAAACCAAAACTTATATATACATCCAATACCATATAACATAAACCAAAAAATCCTATAATAAAACCATAAACCACATATATATACCAAAACATCGAAATATATAAACATACAATTATAAACATACGTCAATACACCAAAAACATGAAATATATATCATCACAAATATATAATTTAATTACATGCTACCAATATTTCAAACAACATTCTCTCAATATTGATCAGATGAATATAAGAAACGATTGTAAAAAGGTACCCAAATTCAATCGTTTTTCTATTTCTCGATCTTTTCTTAGAGTAAGACTTGAGCTCACGTTCATAGACAAACCGCAAACAAACGAATCAATCAATATAGTATGAATTTTTATTCAATCAATAATAATTTAAATAAATCAATAATTGACTTACATTGGGAGGAATGTTAGATTATAGAAGCGCGGATTATATCTTCTATAAAGCAACAAACAAAATGTCCACAATGGTCATTATCTCGTTGCCTCGGAACCTGTTGATTAACAATATAATCACGTATTACAATTATGATTTCTTTCTATTAATTAGTTTGATAATTTACTAAATTAAATTTACCTTAATGTTAATCTAGTTCACTTTATTTAACCTGGATCTTGAGCCCTGACTCTGAAGGCGACTCCGATACATCGTCATCACACTATTATTATTATTATAATTAAAAAATAAAAATAGATTAAATATGCATAGTTTTAAAAGTAAAACAAATCATTGTATAGAATATTAAAAATGAACTTACGCTTCCATATATGAAACGAGATCGTATGATTAGAATAAACTCCATCATGAGGTGGGTCCATAAAATACACACTTAATGTATTCATGTGTATGGCGACCAGCACCCAATGGTTCCTATATTATATTGAGAGTATTAAAATTAATTGCAAATTTAGCATATATATGTGCAAATATTATAAACATGAATACAAATTTTAACGAAATGTTTATCACTCACCCCACATTTGTTGGCCAAAAAATGAGATGATCGCTCCCGATTAGATTCAAAGATGTGATTAACGAACCCATCCATGGTGCATGCCACTGTCACCCATTATGCAAGACACTTGGGGGGGAGGCGAAAGAGTACATTCCACTTGCTCGATTATCTCTGGAGAGATATAGCTCACCCAAATAGCTTTAACCAACATATATACGCTAATTAATATTTAAAAAGAAAATTAAACTATCTGAAAGTGAATATTGAGAATTAGTAAACACATACCGAGGTAAAAGGGCTATGGTGGTTGCACTCAACCACTCGCCATTCAAGACTTCTTGTAGCACATGTTCCTCATCGGCGTACGGAATTTTTGGAAAGTATTCTCGATGAAAGTGAGCAAGCATGGGAACTGTGGACGATATCGAAAGCATTAGAGCGATACCATCCGGTGCACCCTAGACTGTAAATGATCATCGTGATCTAAGTCTCCAGTCATGGGATAACCAAGTTTTAGCGCAGTGGAGTCCCTCGATTTAGCCTCATGTGGGGTCGGCAGATTCTACAATTAATTTGCAATATTATTTAGAACCACAAATAAGATAATGAACTTTAATAACAAATATTTTACCCTCATGGTGCTAGAGACCAAGTTGCTCGGCCATTCGATGAAGTGCCCGACCGCTGTTCCGACTGTGACGGCTTCATCGATTGGTTTTGCACCGCTGAATCCTCCTCTCCGATTCACGGGTACATCGAGTGTGACCCTCACGAAACCGGGGAGGAGTGATGGGATGACCATGAATCATTCCATGGGAGTGTGTACCGAGCACTGTGGCCACCAACCGATCGGGATCCTCCAGATACAGGTAGCAAAAGGTCATTGGCTGTTCGAATAAGATATTTAGTTAGAAAATTTTAATACCCTAGTCTTTAATTAAAACAAATGTGAGACATGCATATCTGATACCTATGAGACATTTTGAAGTGCCTCAATAAAGTCGTCCCTAGGGTTAGCTGAAAACATAGCATTAGCGACACTATGTTCCTGACTTGCTCCACTTGACGACATTAGGTGGCTCGATCTTTTCTCGGACCTCAAACGTTCCACATCTTTAGCCAACTTGGCAACTTTGTTCGATTAGTATACCCACCATATTCATGGCTTGAAGACAAGGTGCCATTGCTAAAGATGTCTTAAATCACGCCATATCCGACACTCCGTGGCGGCGGGATGCTCTGGCGACCCATAGCAAATCAAACAGATCATCGGGGCCAATCATGCGAATGTCGTCGGGCGTCATGGTCTGAGATAGACGCTCCTGAATCACAAAAACAAAAGATTATTATTTTATTATTTGTTTATAAATAATAGTTTGTAATTGAAAGATAAATTAATGGATAGATTACCACTTCTTCGATGATGTGTTGTGCACTGGGATCGTGAATATTCCCGTCTCGACCCTTTCTGGTAGTCTAAAATAAGTCGAAATGGGTAACAATAGGCTCACTCTCTCCAGTTTTTCTTCTTTCCTCTTTCTACGATAGTGATGAACGTGTCTCTTTATTAGATATATTAAAAGTGAATATATAAAAAAAAAATAAAAGTTAGGATTTTGATCTCACCATATTTTCTCTTATTCGTGCATAACCTTTGTTCGATCCACGATATCGCGCCTCCATCGACTTGGCTTGATGGAGATTTTTATTACTTCGATCCTACGGTATAATAGAAATATGATAAACACTGAAAAACTTAGGGCATTAGAAATTGAGGAAATGACATTGATCAATTTTACCTGGAATCATCCTCCATAGCTCTGCTCACAAACTCCTCCCAGTATGGAGCCACCATAGGGTTATTCTGATACGCAGGAGGCGGACTAGCCCAGTAAAGACTAGTTTCTGGATCTCGTGTGTTACTTCTCAACCAAGTCCGGAAATTCTTGGCCATTACTCGACTTGCGACAATATTTTCTTCTTCTTTGTGAGGTCAAGACCTCGAGAAGGTAGTCTATATACGATATAACATAACAATTTAGTAAATTTAAGGGTCATACTACAACTTTTAATAAATATATAATTAACATACCGTAAGCTCGTCCCATAATCTTTCCTTCAAAGGAGGGTTTGAATTACTACGCATGATCCTGGTAGTGGCAAAGACGATAGGGATCACGCTTCTTTTTGCGGCTCCAATGTAGAAGGACAACGACTCACTCTCTTTTCCTATTGCTGTCCAAACTCATTGAGCGATAAGCGCAATAACATAGTATTTAATTAGGTTCAACGATCAATCAATATATTTATCGATTTCAAACTTTCAATTGTAATAAAATTACGAAGTGTTTTTCCCTTGCTTTCTGAGCTCTCTTAATAGATGACATTGTGACTATACCCGAGAGCGCTTCTCCCGGGGCTCGCTAGTGGTGGTGGGAGCATCGGTGTCACACTCTCTCAAGTCATCATATGCACCATGATCATATGCGCCATGATCTCCATCAGAATCTCCATCATCTACGGGATATGGCAAGCGAGACATGATCTTGTAAAAAGCGAAGAAACAACATTTAATAAACAAAAAACAAACAATATTCACAACCAGGATGTTTCATGTATTAACAACATTTCTATGTGGCATAGCAGATTAATCAACCGGATGTTTCATCTCTTCTGACCGATTCTTTGGACCAAAATATCGAACTCTGTTTCTACAAGGTACAATCATACATAGCGTGGCGGGGAGGAGGATGAATGGTGTGTGATTTTACAACACTAGGCGTTCTAGGAAAAAACCTTGTATAGAAACCATAACATAGTGGGATAAGAACCTAAATCTGCATGCGAGACATTACATGAATATCCCCATTTGTTTCTACCAGCACAATAATCATGCATCACATGGAAACGAAAAAAAAGAACCGTGAATTACTTCATAGCAGAAAAGCATTCTAGGCCATAGACCTAAAGAACATTAACACTTTTCCGATAAGAACTATCTATGCATGCATACATGATACATCTACTTATAAGTTACATCTGCATCATCTACTTATAAATTAAAATTTGGGTTGATAGCATACTCTTATACTATGAACACATGTGTATTAGGCTTGAATGACATTGTCTTACAAGTAGACCAATAATATAAACAACAAGAGCAACTAAGTGTTATGGAGCAAAATATAATATTTAAATTTAAAAAACAAGAGCAACATATATAATATAAACAAAACTAAGTGTTATAAACAACAAGATTAGTTAGGTTTAAAAAACAACAGAGCAACATATATAATATAAACAAATTAAACTAAGATTGAAGCAAAATATATAATTTAAATTTAAAAAAGCCAAATTAAAGATCCCACAATCCCTTGTACCAACTAAGTGTTATGGAGGCAATGGGGAGGATGGCGGCATGACAGGCTTGGTGAGGGAGGAGATTTTAATTGGTGGTAGTGAGAGAGAGGAGGGATATATGACGATTTAGGGGAGGGAGAAGCAGTTTCGGACGGTGGCTCTTGGTCAGCAGGTCAATGATGGCGGCAATTTGTTGAAGGGAAACCAACGCAACAGCAGCGATTTGGTCTTGGTTTTTCTTGGCGATTTTTTGGGGAGAGGAAATTGGAGAGAAAGAAATTAACGAAGGATTCGAGAGCTAGGTCTCGGTTCTAATATATATATAAAAAAAAATGACGGTTATTAACCGTTGTCAAGTTTTGTTTTACTTAGGCCCGGTTACTAACCATTGTGCGGTGGTATTAGACAATGGTTTGAAAAAGCATATCGTTCATTCTGATGAAAGCGGTTTCAAACCCATTTGTTTTTTATAAAACCGCTCTCCAAGTCATTACTTGGATTTGTTTGAAAAAAAGGGTTGTCCAAGTGCAGCTGTGTAAGCTCAAATGTGTAGTAGTGTAGTTCTATCTATCCCAAACTACAGTTAGAAGACTGATGATGTATTTGAAAAGTCTCCAATGTCGTCGCAATTTTCAAACTCTGATTTGAACATCGTGTGGGTGGAAATTCAAATCAAAAGTTATAGTTATGTGTCGTGTAGCGCCAACTATTGAAAGCATATTATCATTGTTCCAAAACCAACGACCCTCTCTCTTCTCTTTTACGAGAAACTCAACCAGAGACTCAGTTACCTCTTTAGTCCAAAAATTCCCCCAAAACTCCAACTTCAAAGCCTCAGAGGCCCCCACATTCTGATGTCCCGCCTCGCAACAGTACCGCTAGTTCAAGTAGGCCACCCAATTTTCAAACAAATATTAACTATCCAATACAGTTTTTTAACTCTCCGGTGGAGGGCGATTTTCCTCCATATATTAGAAGTTATATTCATTCCTACAATGATGTAATTGGAGATGGGAACTGCGGATTTAGAGTTGTTGCACTTGCAATCTACGGAAGCGAGGACCAATGGCATACGGTACGAATAAATCTTTTTAATGATCTGCAAAGAAAACTCAATTTATACGACAACGTTATATGTGGTTACACAACCATGTCAGAGTTGGAAAAATCACTTAATCACTTCCACGGTTTTGCCCCACGTGATAAATGATTTTCATTACCTGAACATGGATACCTGGTTACAACCACGTATAACGTTTTCGGTAATGTCATTTAGTGAACATGACAGACATTTTTGCCTTCCCGCAACAACAGATGAAAATATCGAGGACTTCCGGCCATGAAATTTGTCTTGGGGAGCGTGCACGACAATTCTCATTGGATATTGGTAAGAAAAAACTATATTAATGTTATTTTATAATTTTTTTATTTATGAATTTTATTTAATTATAATTATAATTTTTTAATCGTAATTTGGTTGCATATGACAATAGGAGGCGTCGCCCAAGCCGTTTATATCGCATCTTTACCGAACGCGAACATGACCCTTCTGTAAATGGTTTAGATTTATAATTTGAAAGCATGATAAGGCTTGTTGGGAGATGAGTTTAATAAAAGATATATGATTTTGATTAAGATCCCAAAACCCCTGAGTATGACATGTTCGAGAATGATCTTGATAGTTGAGTCGAGGATTGGTTTTAGAGTATTCGAGGATGTTATACGCAAAATGTATAGTCGTGAGATATAGATCGGGATAGGTTCGAAGACTCTAAAGAACTCGATATGTTTCGAGAATCAAGACTTCGGTGTGAAATCGAGATATCAAGACTTCAAGATTATGGAGAAGGCAAGACTCAAAGACGAAGACTCGAAGAATCACCAAGATATCGCTAAAGACTCGAAGACTCTCAAGACTCGGAAGACTCGAGAAGACTCAAGACTCGTAAGATCAAGACTCAAGACACAAGACCGGAGATCGAAGATAGAAGATCAAGAATATTGAAGGCACAAAAGAATTACGAGAAGACTCAAGAATGTGCATGAATGCTCAAGATAAACCCGAATGTTCGAGGCAACCGAATATATCTATCACGAAGGATGCAATCCGGAGAAGATCGCGATTCTTAGAAAAATAGATATTGCCCAAGACATTCCCGTGCATAAAAGGAACTAAATCGTAAATGTTGTTAAGGTTATATCAACTCGAGTTTGTAACCAAAAAGAGCCGTTGAAGGTGTCTACCTTTAATCGGAGATAAAAGTCAAAAAGAGAAGACAACATCGTACCATATCGATAATCGACAAAGGATGTGTCATTTGAAAAAAGATGTCGGATGTACAAAAGTTCGGATCGCAAAAAGTGAAGACCGGCTACATGAAAGGCTATTGCCTAAAAACGTGTTAGGGAGTTTCAAACTCTAAATATAGCCTTCCTCACACACCATAAGAGAAACGGAAGAAGCTTTATCTCTCCAACGGATAGTTTTCAAGAGTGACCTTGGTGTATGCCTATAAATCTTGGTGACCCTCTACATTGTAAGGTTACGGAAATTTATACTCAACTCAAGAGCTCAAACTTATTATCGCTAAAAAGTTAAAGCACTCGAAAAACTTAGAATTTCCCAAGTGCTTCTATATTGAAAGAGCTCACTAAACTAAGCCTAGCTTGATAAGATTTATCCAAAAGCTTAGTCGAGATATCCTAACCCTTTGCATTGTGCTTCATTGTAAAGGATATCTCATCTAGTTGGAAACCAACGAGAAACCCCAAACCCTTGAGAAGGTAGTTGGAGTGTGTTTGTTGGTGAGAAGAGTTGTAAAGAGTTAGTAAACTACGGCGGAGGCGATCGAGAAAACTCTAGAGGAGAAGTTAGTAAGCCTCTGAGGTAGTCGAAAGTTTGTTTGTGTTTGAGTAAGTAAACTACGGAGGTAGTTAGAAAACTCAAGGTCGGGTTGAGTAAGTAAACCACGTGGGGTAGTCGAGAAAACTTCGGGTACGGAGTTGAGTAAGTAAAACGCGAGGTAGTCGAAAAGCTCGAAGTGATTAGTGAATTTCTCCGAGGATCGAGAGAGAGTGGGCGTGGGAGCTTGAGTCTACGAACCACTATAATTGTTGTGTTATTTATTACTTTTTTTATACATGCTTAAACATTTGCATCACCGAGTTTGAAAGCATATTTTCACCGATATTTCGGTTGGAATCAATCCTTTGTAGTTGCATGTAATTGAATCACGGCCTAATCACTATTCCATTAAAGGAAGGTTTTAAAGAAAGCTTAAAAGCGAGTATAAACTAAGGGCCAACCATTCCTTACATCCGAGTAGCTAGAGCAGATAGTTACCAAAACCGAACTTACTCTTCCGAGGGTTGATTAAGTTAGTTATCGATCCAAGCAACTCGGGATCTCTCGACACTTCGAACTTCGGTTGGGATTATCTCGAGGTATCCGAAAGCGACTCGGGATCACATGTCTCATGAGACTTTGACTCAGAAGCGATCCGTGGCTTCTCGGGACCTAATCTTGAGGATTATCGACCCAAAGTGACCTCCAAGAAGAAATTTTTTTAAAAAAACTTTGAACACGTGTATTCCCCCATACACGTGTAAGACTAGTTTGCGGGGACCAACAAGTGGTATCGAGGCGTTGGTTCAACTTGACCACCGCTTTGTTGACCAAAGTTTTATTTGCTAAAAATACTTGTGGTCTATCGAACCCGATCTTATTTTTGAAATTTATTTTTCAAAAGCTCAGATAAAAATGTCTTCTAAAAAACTTCCCATGTTCTCAGTGGAGAACTATGATTTATGGAGACTGAGAATGCAGGCTCACCGTATTTCAAACATGGCGTATGTGGAGAGTGGTCTCTCAAGGACCATTCCAATTTCTTGTGGTGAATCCGGAGGAGCAGAAGATGAGAGAATTGATCCTAGAGCAGAATTTCCTAAATCTTATGACCAACTGACTCCTGAGGAGAGAAAGTTAGTCAATCTAGACTACATTGCTAAAGACACACTATACAGTACAATTGATGATGGTGTGATGGGAATGATCTCTCACTGTAATACTGCTAAAGAGATTTGGGATACACTAGCTGTAATGTGCCAAGGCACAGATCATATAAAAGAAAACAAACTTTCAGTGGCAATTGGAAAGTTTGATAGTTTTGAAATGGATGATGGTGAATCAATAGACAAATTGGAAGTCAGATTCACTAGCATCATGAATGATCTAAATGCACTTGGAAAGAAATATCCACAAAGAGAAGTTGCATTGAAAATTCTTAGAGGTCTTTCTAAGAAATGGGATATTCATGCAGTGGTGATTGAAAACACCAAGAACATTAATTCAATGCCATACCAACAAGTCTTCTCTGAGCTGAAGGCCTATGAATTTGTAATTGATAAGAAATCCAAAAAGGCTGACAGCAAAGATGATTCATCATCTAGTAAGAATGTGGCTTTAAAAGCCAAAGATAAAACCTGTAAAACTAGAGAGTCTGAGAACCCCCATGCCAAAAAATCGGGATGAGCTTGAGGAAAAGCTAGACCGATGTCAAGGAGGTTTGAAAGACTTAATAGTAGATTTGGAAAATACAAAAACTATTACAGAACCACGGTGCGGAAGAAACCCGAGGACGAGATCAAGCGAGAAGAAGAAAGACACGAAAGTCGAGGGATCTTCATCCAAAAAGAAGGACTCCAAGTCCAAAGAAGAAAGTGATCAGGATGATGATACCAACAAATGCTATAATTGCCAAAAGAAAGGTCACTTCGGTATGATTGTCCAGATTTGAGTGCTAAGGAGAGAAGAGAAAGGCAAGCTAAAAAGAGACAAGATGTTCTCTAGCAAAAAGGCCATGGTTGCAAGAAAGAAGAACACTCTGAGGAGGGATCTAGCTCTTCAGATGAGATATTCTAGACAGTGAAAGTGATGACATTTGTCTGATGGCCATTGAGGAGGTAAACTCTTCTTTCTCTGTTGTTGCTCCTACACTAGCACAAGAGTTTTCAAGTTTTTGAAAGCTTGATCATTTTGACGATGGATTCTTTTGAGAATCTTATGAAGGACTATCTTTGTTTTACAAGAAGCGCTAAATAGAACTCAAGCGAGAATAAGGAACTGAAATTTGAAAATCTAAAATGGAAAGACTCTAGCAATCTTGAAATCACTTCTCAATTAATGGGAGCTCTTGATGAATGGATGTTCAAAAGTACAACTCTCGAGAGAAAGAGAAGTTGATAATGTCCCTAAGCGAAAAGCTAGAGAAATCCTTTGAATAGATTCAGCTAATCAGGACTAAGTTCAATGACCTCTCTGAGAAGCATGAAACTCTACAGAACTGTGAGGATAGTGCATATAAGAAGTTAACTCTATTGAATAAAGCATATAATGTAATAGATGAAATTGAGTTACGGAGAGATCTGTCACTATAAAATCTGGATTGGGATACATTCGGGGAACCTCACAAGGTCATCGAATCTTTGCATCAAGTAGCAAGAAGACAATCTTTGTAAAACCATTGGCACCCACACTTCAAATTGAAGAAATGCCCAAGGTTGTAGACAAGGGAAAAGGACCTATGGTCTCGTAAAAGCCCCGAATGATGGGGTGAGAAAGCCCAAACCTCGGTGAAGGCTAGAAAACTGAGCACTTTCGATTGAAAGTTTCGAGCAAGTACTTCAAAGCCTCGGCTAAGAATGCAAAACTGAAAGGCTCCACTTCGAACCATCGGAGGAATCCTCGGATGAGAAACACTCGGTGAGACATTCTCAATTGAAGAGACCAAGTCCTCGATATCTTGAAAGACCAGATTTCGATCTGAGCAACTGAACCCCACTTGCCTAAGGGTAAAGGTTACCTAAACCCAAGTCATCAAAGATTTAGACCGGTTTGCACAAAAGCCAAAGCAAATGAGCAGAAGGCACGAACAAAGAAGAATTCAAAAACCCATGTTCATGCTAAAGCTAAGACACACGTACGTAAGATCGCTAAGGCACCCGAGTAGTGAATGTGTATGTTGATGTTTATGGAAGACAAAATAGCCACTCTAAAGTGATTAGAGTTGTCGAGGCGATTTGGATTCGAAAAGGTACATCTAACCTTGTAGGACCTACACAAATTGGGTACCTAAGAATTGATATGTTTTTCGGGAGGAAAACAAGGGCACCGAATCGATAAAAGATCACATGGCGCGATGCGAGAGATGAAAAAGCTCGATGTATGGTATCTCTTGACGGTGGATGTTCAAGACATATGATGAGATTCAAGAAGATACTCGATGACTATGTTGAACAAAGAGGCCCATTGATCACTTTTTGGAGATAACTCAAGGGACAGATGAAGGATATGGAACTTTGGAAATCGACTCGATTCATATCCATGGTGTTTCATATGTATCGGATTGAAGCATAACTTGCTTTCAATTAGCCAATTACGTGATAAAGGTTTTAATGTTGAGTTCTCTAAGAACTTATGTTTTTACGAAAGATGACACAACACGAAAGTTTTACCGACCGTGGTACAAGAAAAGAAATGTGTATCTTGGTCGATTGGAGTTCAACTCCTAAAGATACATGTTTGATTGCTAAAAGTTCCACGAGATACCCGGTTGGTTATGGCATAAAAGAATGAATCACCTAAATTTCAAAACTCTGAACAAGCTTGCAAGATTAGCTCTTGTGAGAGGGTTTCCTAATAGCGTGTTGAGAAGGAACATATTTGTGATGCGTGCGAAAGGAAAACAAATTAGAGCATCTTTTAAAAGCAAAGTTGATGTTTCTCTTGAAAGAATACTTGATTCTCGTGATATGGATCTTTTGGTCCTATAACACCAATGAGCACTAATGGCGGAAATACACATTGGTAGTAGTTGATGACTACTCAAGATATACTTGGGTCATATTCTTTTTCGAAGAAAGAGACTCGAGATAAAGGCGCCGGAGTTCTTGAAAAGGCTCGGTATTGAGAAAAAATCTCGAGTGTGGTCAAAATCGGATCGACAAAGGAACTGAATTTATAAATCATATCATATCGATTATTGTGCGAGAGAATGGAATTTCACATGAAACATCATTTGCAAGGACCCCTCAACAAAATGGTGTTCTTTGAAAGAAAAACGGGACTCTAAAAAAAGGCTGCAAGGACAATGATATATTTGAAGGTCGATATTCCTAAAAGGTTTTTGAAGTTTGTCAACCTTTGCATGCTACTCACAGAAACAGATCCATCTTGACCAAGAGTCAAGGCAAGACACCCTATGAGCTTTGGAATGAAAGGAAGCCTCTTGTTTTTTTCTTTCGTGTGTTTGGTTGCAAGTGTTTCATACACAATAATGGTAAAGATCGATTGAAAACATTTGATAGTAAAAGGCGATGAAGGAATATTCTTAGGATATTCGAAGTCGATCAAAAGCTTCGAGTTTACAAGCTGTAGGACTCTTATTGTGGAGGAAACACCTCATGTTGTTTTTGATGAATCTACTTGTGTTCGGAAAAACAGGAACATGATCTTGAGATGAACCCGACTAAGAGGATCACCAGATTAAGCACGAAGCGAAAGATAAATCATCCTTTGAACACGAAAAAGAAGAAGATCGGTCACATCCTATGATTGGGTGACTCGGACTTCGATAAAAAAGTTCGGGATGGAACTCGAGGATGGTGAGACTGGGAAAACCAACACTCCCAAAGGTGATCAATCGAGCAGACATCGATTCGGACTTCGGGTATGTGATGCCAATGAAGATGTGGTCACGGTGAGGCAAATTCTGAATCTATCAACCAAGGGGAACAAATGTCTCGACAATGTTACGAATGGAATTTCCACGAGGAAGATAATTCTCTTTCCCTTTTACATTGTTCCCGAAGTTCTTGAATTAATCGAACCTAACATTTCAAATGTTGAGGATACTCTTGAAGGGGAAACATCAAGAAGGAAATGGTTAGATAGTCATCCTACAAGTCGATTCGGGTGATCTGGCGAAGGTGTTAAAACAAGAAGGTTCCATGGTGAGAGTGCACTATTCTCGCTGCTTCCTATCGGAGAAAAGAACTGCTTTGAGATTGGTGAAGCTCTACAAGATTCTTATTGGATTCTTTGCCATGCAAGATGAAATTTGAATAAATTCTCAAGGAATGAAGTATGGGAGCTAGTAGATAGACACGAAAGGCACAATGTCATTGGAACCAAGTGGGTTTTCAAGAATAAAATAGATGAAAACAACAACATTGTAAAGAAACAAAGGCAAAGGCTAGTTTCACAAGGTTATTCCCAAGAAGAAGGCTTGGATTATGATGAAACCTTTGCACTGTTGCAAGACTAGAAGCCATCAGATTGTTTTCTTGCATATCTTTTGCCCACATGAAGTTCACGATCTATCAAATGGATGTGAAAAGTGCATTTCTGAGCGGTGTGCTTAAAGAAGAGGTTTATGTGGAACAACCTCCGGTTTCAAAGCAGAATGACCAAGTTCTGTGCTCGGAAAAAGCTTTGTATGGTCTTAAGCAAGCACCCGAGCATGGTATGATACTCTTTCTCGGTTTCTTCTTGACCATGGTTTTTGTCAAAGGGATCATTGATAGAACTCTGTTCGGGGATAGAAGATGGGGAAGATATCTTATCGTTGAGATATATGTTGATGACATCATTTTTGGATCTCAAACCATCATTTGTGTGAAAAGTTTTCAACAACGATGAAAAGGCAAGTTTGAGATGTCAATGATGGGAGAGATGAATTTATTTCTAGGTCTTCAAGTGAAACAATCAAAGGAAGGAATATTCATCAACGGGCAAAGTACACGAGATCGATTGCAAATATGGTGTATGAAATTGCAATGCGGTTAGGATTCCTATGAATACTAACTACAAGATGGATCGATTCGAAAGGCAAATCGGTGAGTCATACCGATTATAGAGGAATCATTTGATCATTGCTCTATCTCACGTGCAAGTAGGCGGATATAACATTTCTTTGTTGGGATATGTGCAAGATAAGCTAATCCTAAGGCTAGTCACATGGAGGTCGCCAAAAAATCTTGAAGTATCTTAAAGGCACGATGAATAGAGGATTATGGTATCCGGTGATGATAACCTTGAATTAAGCTGGTTACTCGAGATCTTGATTATGGAGGTTTGCGAATTGACGGGAGGAGGTCCCTACTGAGGAACTTGTCAATTTCTAGGAAATAAGGTGATATCTTGGTTTCGAAAAAGCAGACCTCGATAGCAACGATCTCTTGAAATTTGAATACATGGCTGCGAGGAAGGCTGCGTGCTTTCGGATTCTTTGGCTCGGACAACAATTAAGGGATTATAAAGTTGTAGCCAATGCAAGTACCAATATTTTGTGACAATAATAGTGCCATTGCTATTTCACAAAATCCGTTATTGCACACCGAATGCAAGCATGTGGATATCGAGACACCACTTCATCGAGAGATCATATCGAGAAGAAGGACATAAAGATGGAGAAAATTCATACCGATAAGCAAAAGGCGATATCTTGACTAAACCTTTTTTGAATCAAGATTTCGGGAACTTTCGGTTGAATTAGGGATGTTAGATCGGTGTATAGAGTAAAAAATGAAAAAATTGAAGGTTTTCGGATGCATGAAGTTTTCTCGAGATTTTTTTTGAGAAGCTCGAGGATAAAATGGAAATCTTGAAATGAGTCTCGTGAAACTTCAGTTCTTTGAAGGTCAAGATTCGGGATTATCTTGAACCCATTCAATTTTCGATATTATCTCGACATTTTATCAAGGTCGAAGACTCGAGAAAGGCGATAGAGATAAATTAGTCTGAAGAAGTAATGACTCATGCGACTCATTTATTGCTTAAAGTGAAACTCAGTAATCATTTGCAATAAATACAAAACACCTAAGGAAAGTTTTTGGGCGGGATCGTTTGAAATTCCGAAGAAGATCAACAGCCATTTAATGCTCTGTTACATTAATGACCAATGAGGATATTTTGACGACTTACTTTTCGGAGATCGTCTGTTCGTATACCCGATTAATCAGAGATTAATCTCAACCGTTGCTTTTCACCTAACCAACGTGATTCCCCACGATCTCGAAGCTATTTATACCCCAATAAGCCATACAAGCCAAATTTTTATCAAACCCTTCGTTCCCAAATCCTCTGCATTTAAAAATTCCCTTTGCCCAGAAATCTCCAAACCCTAAACTTCAATTCTTCAATCAATCTCTAAAATGGCCCCAACCTTGTTCGAGATATTAGCCAAAACCAACAAGCCTTGGTACGAGTTCGTTGTCTCACTCGATAGCACAACCAACTCAAAGCCAGAAGAGGAGGCTCTGCATATGATTCGACTGGCTAAACTCACCCATCTAGTTGCAAGCCGACCGGATCAGGAGTATGCAAAAGAGGTAATCGAATTCATCTATAATTTGAGGATAGATGAAGAGGATGGTATGCATTCTAAGATTATTGTATCACATTTAAAGCAGTCATCCAAATACATCGATTTTGAGAGGGAATTATATATTATTCCGAAGAATTTAAATGATGTTTTTGAGCTCTGTGATAAAGGAGAAGATCCTTCTGTGTATATGTTGGGTAGAGAGCAGGAGTATTTAGATAGGATTGCTGAGAATCCTTTTGAAATTTGAGGCTACACTGCATAAGAGGCACTTGAAGCCACAATATCGTGTTTTGATGGATATTGTGAGCAAAAGCATCATGAGTCTTGCGGGGAGTTTTGAGCAGATCAGTACCCCGAAGCTCCGATTGATGGCGGCGATTGAGGCCTCACCCACCGATGACTTCAACCGGGTGAAATTCTGATTGGGATGGTGAGTGAAAGCAAGCCAAAGTCTTCAAGAAAGGTTGTGAAGGCGATCACGATTAAAGGCAAGATTCACCATGCCACCAAAATAACTTATATTTTGGAGATGTGCGAAGAGGAGGAGGATATCTTCGCCAATTCGACCCCATTCCTAAGTCAAAATACTCTTCAAGCCCATTCTTTAAGAAGCGAGCCATCGAGAGGGAAGAAAGAAAAGAAAGTAGAATCACCAAAAAGTCATTTTTCTTTTGAAGAGACCCAACAAACCAGGGGGAAGGTTTTGTTGGATGCAAAGATGGAGCAGGGTGAGAAGTTGAAGTTGTAGAAAACCCTCGCTCCCAAGCGCAGAAGATTGGTGGTTCTCACCGATGAAGATGGCAGTGATTCTGAAGAGATTCAACCTGAGAGCCAAACCGCTCAGAATTCGCCACTACTACAAGTTTTTGGCTCGAGGTTATCTCTAAGGCCTGAAACGGTGAGGAGGAGGTCTTCTCTGAGGTGCTTGAGACATCGCTCAGCTCAGATAAAATTTCTCAGGAAATTTTCAAAGGAACTCAGGCCTCAGAGATTCCTACCAAAGAAGTGTCGGCTCAGACAGCAGAAGAGCCAACTCAGAGTCAATCTGAGGATATGCCAGCTCAGGCCTCAGAACCCACTCAGATGCAAACTGAGGACCTGACTGCACAACCTTCAGATGCTGCTGAGACTCAGGAGCAGCTTATTCTTGATGAGCTCCTGAGTGATCTACTGCTTGATCCCTCAGCTGAGGCTTCAACTGAACCAGAGAGCCCGAGATGGAAGAAGGGCGAAGCTGAAGAAGGCGAGTGGAGGAGCAAGGGGGAATGGTTCATTCATGACCGCTACCCTAAGCTCAGCTCATACCCTGATCTGCAAGATGTCTTCTTCAGATTAAGGTCGACTGTGTTCATCCTCAATCAGACTCTTCCGAAGATGCTTGATATTGCTGCATTCAGAGGGGAAGACTGGTGGAATGAGGAGACAGCCTTCCTGAACGACTTCTCAGGGTTCAGGAGGACAAAGCTCAGGATGAAAAACTCCGATTTTGATGAGCTGATTCAGAGGAAGATAGCTGAGAGGAGAGCGACTGAAGTTGGTGCCCCTAGCAGCGGAGACAAATCTCAAGATGGAGATGGGGACCAACAGGGAGATGCTGAGGATCAGTCTCGGATGGAAAAGCGAGACTTGTGTCGATCAACTCCGAATTGGTCAACCTCGGTGAAGCTAGCACTTCAGATACCTTTTTGGCACTATTAACAATTATGCCAAAGTTAATGAAAAGTTCTATCTTTAATTCAATTGTTCGATATACGCATCGAGGCTCGATTGGAGACTGGAGCTCAGGATGAAAGTTTGGCTTCAGTGCAGACCCGAACCTCGAGGTTGTGCTGAACTCGGAGATGATCATCATCCAAAGGGGAGGTGCGAAGGTTCCCGAGATCGACCTCACTCCCTTGATGGAAAAGCTTGAGAAGGTTGAGCCAATGATGATCAAGATTGCTCGAGATGGAAGAAACATTGGCCAGCCAAGCTCGGAAGATGGATTGTCTTAGTCACTCTTGAAGCTGGTGCTAATCAAAACACTCGACCTCACAGATGACCTCCATGGAAGATAAGTCAATGAAAAAATTTGGGGGAGTCAAGGCTGAAAGCTTCGATCTTTGAAATGAAACGAAGCAAGAGTCATTTGCATTTCTAGAGGTGAAATGGCGAGAGAGGAATGAAGTGATGATAAAATCATTGTTGAGGAAATGAGCTCAATGCTCATGACCAAGATGACAGAGATGTTTAAAAAGCACTCTACGGCGGTTGCCCATCTCTCTGAAGAATTTTTCGTGGCCAAGAACCATCTCGGGGAATTTGGAAGATTTAACAAGATCGAGATAGCATGAGAGGTCTTATTTTGTGTGAGCAAAAGCAATATCACATGGACACGGCACTCTCGGACTTCTTCCAAATTACGGTTCAAGAAGGGGAAAAGGAAGGTGAAGACCCCGGAAAGTTCATGACGCGTGCTTTGGAGAAAAAGGCTCGGAAAAGATCTTTGAAATGTATAATCTATCCAAAGCCTTAAAAAAGTCGGGTTCTCTTGGAAGTTGAAGTTCGCTTAGGTGGAGAAAGTCTATCTACACTCGAAGTTTCGAGCAAACCATGCTTGATGTTGCAAGAGAGAACCGAAAGTGCTAGAGCAAAGGTTGGAACAAGCCAGTCGCCGCATGAATTGCCTATGAAGAGGAAAGCCTTGGGCATTGTTCAACCCGAAAAGCAAGCGTCTGAAGGCTTCTAAGCCAATCCAGAGAAAGCGATTACGGATGAAGATGAAGAAGAATCGAAGTCTCAACCTCGGAAGAAAGTCTTCAACACAAGAGATGCTCGAAGACACTCCGGATAGAACAAGCTAAGAAAGAGCCGGTCTGAATGCGTCGCGGATCGAAAAGAAGATGGCGAAGAGCGTAAGCCGAAGAGTGAATTCAAGAAGTTTGCGAGCAAGAGGAAAGGGACATCAAAAGCATCGGAAGTGGCTACACGTTGACAAATGGATGCCTATCAAACTCAACGATATGTGGGGGAAAAGGTCAAGAGAACCTTCGGTTCTATTATGATGTGCTTTCGAGGAGGGGAGAGGAAAAGCTCGGAGACGAATGAAACATTCATTGAATATCTCCTAACCTTTTATCCAAAATATCTCCAAAATTTGGATTAACCTTGCGGATGAAGGAGAGGTGCAGATAGTAGCCCCCGGTCCATATACCTACCCTCCTCCAAGACTTGGTAATAGCTTGGTGAATGAGAAGGCCATTACTCAAGAAATTGCTCAGTATGCTGGTCAGTTGGGTTTAACAGGGAACAGTCCGGATATTATTAAGGAAAGAAATGAACTGAAGAAGAGATTTTTCAGAATATTCAACTGGAGGTGCCGTGATGAAGTTGAAGAAAAATCAAGAAGAAGCGTAAGATCAAGAGTCAAATCAAGATCAAGATCAAGACTCGAAGATTACGTAATCTTTAAATTTTTGTCTTTTTGATTTTGTTGATAAAACTCATTGTAATCTGTAACTCAAACTAATCATCAATGAAGATCTATCATTATGCTCAAAAGATAATATATCATTATCTTATTTACATGTCTTTTATATTTGATATGCCTGAATGAATGTCTCTGAATCAACTGTTTAAGTATTTGGTGATGAACTATTTAAGAAGATTCATTACTGAAGAAATTGTTGAAAGAATAATTGTTGGGAGACTCTCTGTAATTGTTGGGAGATTCTCTAATTCATAGTATTGGGAGACTCATTATTTAAGGGGGAAGATTGTTGAAAACATAACCAATCTTGTAATAGAATAAACTGAAACCTGAGTATAGATTATATGTTTGTAACAAGATAGGTTTTGGCTTCATCAAAAATGAGGAAATTGTTGGGAGATGAATTTAATAAAAGATATATGATTTTGATTAAGATCCCAAAACCCCTGAGTATGACATGTTCAGAATGATCTTGATAGTTGAGTCAGGATTCAGTTTTAGAGTATTCAGGATGTTATCTGCAAAATGTATAGTCAGCAGATATAGATCAGGATAGGTTCTGAAGACTCTAAAGAACTCAGTATGTTTCTGGGAATCTGAAGACTCAGTGTGAAACTGAGATACTGAAGACTCAGTATGAAACTGAGAACTGAAGACTCAGCAGGAAGACTCAGTAAATCAGTCAGTATATCGCTAAAGACTCAGAAGACTCTGAAGACTCAGAAGACCCTGAAGACTCAGAAGACCCTGAAGACTCAGAAGACTCTGAAGACACAAGACCAAGATCAAGATAAGATCAAGAATATCAAGGCACGCGTAATTAGTGAAGACTTCAAGAATGTCTTGAATGCTCAGTATAAACCTGAATGTTCCGAGGCACTGAATATATCTATCTGAAGGATGCAATACTGAGAAGATCGCGATTCCTTAGAAAAATAGATATTGCCCAAGACATTCCCATGCAGACAAAAGGAACTAAATCAGAAATGTTGTTAAGGTTATATCAACTCAGAGTTTGTAACCAAAAGAGCCGTTGAAGGTGTCTACCTTTAACTGGAGACAAAAGTCAAAAAGAGGAAGACAACATTGTACCATCTTGACATCGACGGTGGATGGTCATTGAAAAAAGATGTCAGATGTACAAAAGTTCCAGACTGCAAAAAGTGAAGACCGGCTACATGAAAGGCTATTGCCTAAAAACGTGTTAGGGAGTTTCAAACCCTAAATATAGTCGTTTCACACACCATAAGAGGAAACTTAAGAAAGCTATCTCTCCAACGGATAGTTTTCAAGAGTGACCTTGGTGTATGCCTATAAATCTTGGTGACCCTCTACATTGTAAGGTTACGGAAATTTATCACGCAACTCAAGAGCTCAAACTTATTATCATAAAAGTTAAAGCACTTTCGAAAAACTTAGAATTTCCCAAGTGCTTCTATATTGAAGAAAGCTCACTAAACTAAGCCTAGCTTGATAAGATTTATCCAAAAGCTTAGTCGAGATATCCTAACCCTTTGCATTGTGCTTCATTGTAAAGGATATCTCATCCTAGTTGAAACCAAGCGAGAAACCCCAAACCCTTGAGAAGGTAGTTGGAGTGTGTTTGTTGGTGAGAAGAGTTGTAAAAGAGTTAGTAAACTACGCGAGTAGTCGAGAAAACTCTAGAGGAGAAGTTAGTAAGCTGAGAGGTAGTAAAAAAAGCTTGTTTGTGTTTGAGTAAGTAAACTACGGAGGTAGTCGAGAAAAACTCAAGGTCGGGTTGAGTAAGTAAACTACGTGGAGTAGTCAAAAACTCGAGGGCGAAGTTGAGTAAGTAAACTACGCGAGGTAGTCGAAAGCTTCGAAGTGATTAGTGAATTTCTCCGAGGATCGAGAGAGAGTGGGCGTAGGAGCTTGAGTCTCCGAACCACTATAATTCTTTGTGTTATTTATTGCTTTCTTTATACGGCTTAAGCTTTTGCATCACCGAGTTTGAAAGCATATTTTCCTTGATATTTCGGTTGGAATCAATCCATTTGTAGTTGGATGTAATTGAATCCGACCTAATCACTATTCCATTAAAGGAAGGTTTTAAACAAAGCTTAAAAGCGAGTATAAACTAAAGGGCCAACCATTCCACATCCGAGTAGCTAGAACGAGATAGTTACCAAATGAACTTACTCTTTTGAGGGTTGATAAGTTTAGTTATCGATCCAAGCAACTTCGGGATCTCTGACACTCGAGGACTCGGTTGGGATTATCGAGGTATCTGAAAGCGACTCGGGATCAACATCTCGATGAACTTTGACTCGAGGCGATCGTGCTTCTCGGGACCTAATCTTGAGGATTATCGACCCAAAAGTGACCTCGATAGAAAAAAAAGTTTTAAAAACACTGAACACGTGTATTCCCCCCCCATACACGTGTAAGACTCATTTGCACCGGGACCAACAGGGCTATACCGTACATTACACGACTTGGATGCACCGCGACATGAGGTTAATTATAGGTCTAGAAATAACGAGAAAGATAAATATTATACATTTTTTTAATATTTAATTCAAGTTTTTCTAGCAGCACGTTGCAGTCCATCCTCGGTTAGAAATTATGTAATGTGTATATATTTTTTTTTTCATATAATGTGAATTTTTTTTTTCATTTAATGTGTATATTTTTTTTTCATGTTTAAATTGATAATTGAACTAATACTTTTCAATGAATGAACTAATACTTTATAACCAACTAACTAATACTTTTCAATGAATGAACTAATACTTTATAACCAACTAACTAATACTTTTCAATGAATGATGCATTAAATCACTGGATTAACCCAATTGAGCTAAACTCTATTGTGGTGCTCTAAAGAAAGCAATTGAGCTCTCTTAATCTTTTCCATGCTAAATTGAGCTAAACTCCGCAGCGGTAAGAAGGAGGTTCTTTGTGGCAACTGCAATGGTGCTGGTTTTATGGGTGGTTTCATGAGCACATTGGATGAATAATACTCAATCTTCAACCACTTGGCTACTATTCCTTCGTATCGACAGAGATATGGACTCGGAAGTGTAAGGTTTCATGAAGTCTTACCTTGAACAAACTGGAGATTCACAACAACTTAGATAATGTTCATATTCAGGTTGTATTAGTTTCAATAGATATGGTGCTTATTTTAGCCAGATTCACGTGAGACGATGTGATGTTACGGGTTGTGAAAGGGATCAAAATCTTCAAACGTGTGGTTTTGAAGCTCATAAACTATGAATGGGTATTCATGTGATATAATTTTTGTACTAAGCAACAGTTTCTGATGATGTTGTTGAAAGTAGTCTTGCTGTAATGAGGGGTTCAAATGAGTTGATAGTAGTTTTGCTGTAATGAGGGGTTCAGATGAGTCAAGTTGAACAGTGCCAAACTTAAACTCATCTCGATTGGAAAATTCGAAGCTCAGAGCTTATTCGACTAGATCGAGGTCGATTCGATATGAAACTCAATAAACTTGAGCTTGAATAGGCTCGACTCGATATCTTTTAATATTATTGTGTTGCTTTTGTTGGGAAAAATTAGTTTTGAACCAATTAGTTAAATTAATTGAAATTTAATTGGTATTTAGTGATAGTATTGGGCACTCGTCTTTGGCCAATTAAACGAAGGTTTAAAATTTGATTTATGTGAAATTAAACGGTATATGATCAATTTACTCTCGAAGTAGATGATTGTAGTGTATTTATAATCTCAAAATCAAATTTCGGTGAGTAAAAAATTAAATCACGAAGTTGAGATGTAATGATACACTTTATGGATTAAAGGGTTGTCGGGAAGTATGAAATTTAATTGAGGGTTAATTATCCCACATTGAATTATTTTAGCCCACAAATTTGAGTTTGGAGCATAACGAATATATACGTCCGGGTCGTCCAGATTCATTGACGTTTCAAATCAGATTGTAAAATAAAACGTTACATGATGACATTAACTGTCATTAGCGAAGACGTTTAAAAATGAAAATAATTTAAATTAATGACATTAATTGTCATTATGAGCCCGAATTAAAATGATGTATCGCACCTGATGGACGTACCTATAAATAGGTTGCATGCATTTGTTCATTTTCATTGAAAAGAAAATTGAGAAATCGAACGATCAAATGAGACTTTTTTTCCAAAGTGCATACATGCATGCTCATTTGCATATCCATATAGAGTGCAGTCCAGTTTTCATGTCATTTTCAGTTCGCCGGGGCTTTATACATTGCGGTGCTACTCGTATAAAGACGAAGTCGTTTTACCTTTGGGAACATTACGTCAAACCGTGAGCACTAGATGAGACGTATTTATTTTGCGGGCAAATGATTCATTTTTAAGTTGACTTGTAGTTGTTTTCGTGCGTGCGATTTGTGTGTGCTGATTTTCGTGCGTGATGTTCAGGAACGGACCCAGGAATCCCGCCGAGGGGGGCCCAATTTATAATAAAGCGTGAAATCATCTTATGATGAGACAAAATTGTAACTTGCGCATTGACACTTTAATATTTTGAGAGGGGTGAGTTTTGATTGTGATAAGTTGTACTTTCCGTCTCAGCGAGTTTTTATCATACTTAACTGCACTTTCAAATTTTTTATATATATTAAAAAATTATTTAGACTAAATTTGTTTATATAAGATAAAAACTTGTATGAGGCCGTCTCATATATGAGACGGGGTACAAATTAACAAAAATCAATACCCTTCCTTCTAAAGTATTAAAGCGACAATATTCAAATTATCTTGCCTAACCCCGGCAGGGGCGTTAAAATATAAAGTATACCTCTAATTATAAATATATATATAATTTAAGTGGGGCCGGGGGGCCCAGTGACCCCCTTGACCCCTGTGTAGGTCCGTTTTTTGTGATGTTAGTGTTATTTCTGCAAGTTGTTGCTGTCCTACGATCTTGAAATGGAAATATGCTCGGAGTGGAAAAGTTGCTAAAAGGGAAAGTTTGCTGTTTTTGAGAAAAGTATTAGTTCGTGAAAGTGAAAAATATTAGTTATTCCTTTATTTTATTTTATGTCTCTATTGTAAGCCATTGTTGGTGCTCAAAATTCCAACATTCACAAAAAAAATATTCAGATTATAAACAATGACTCGTGACGGCCTAGACCATGTTTGATCAGGGTGAGAAACTCGAGAAATTTTCGGGTAGTTTAAAAGGTGGCAACAAAGATGTTGTTTTACCCCACGACGCTATATTTAGCGACGTTCCTTCGGGAGGATCTGCCCATGATCAATAAAAATAACACGAATGTGGCTAGGCGAGATAAGAAAATAAAATTCACCTGAACTCAAGTTCATAAAAGCTTACTCAAAGTAGCATTATGATCCGAGAATAATCCAATATTGTCATCAATGAATTAATTACAGAACAATCAATAAATACAACGAAGTACCACATAAAAAATCTACTTGGAACAGACAATTATTATAGACAAACAGGAAGAAATAAAAAGTATGACGATAAAAGAAAACGTCAATCCAGAGTCTCCTATATTTCCTCTGTTTTCTTCATCTCTCAACAACCGAAGCGGCGAAGCCCAACAGCTAAATCCTCCGAAGTGATTATAACCATTGAATCTTCATCTGTGCATTCCACGTCAATTCTTGAATCCAGATTTTCTGTAGCTTTTACCAGCATTTTCTCTACCAATCTTCCCATTCATCTTCTTACGTTGCTCTGCAGTTGTTTCTGTTTTTATCAATGCTGCAACTTCCTCTACACTTGTAGAGTTAGGCCCCAACTTAAATCCATGAAAACGGCTATTTTCGTCCGTACTAGATAATTTAAGATGCAGAATTTTGGCGAGCTGTTTACAACTGAAGTCACCAAAGTGGAAAATGTTGGAAAGCCGCGTACCGATGCCTTCATTTGAAAAAAATAAGCTGTTCATTGGTTCAGAATAGCCTGCAAATATTACGACAACTTTTCCATTGTCCATACAGGACATTATCTCCTCTAATGCTTCGCATTCAAAATCATCGTCTACAAACAAAATGCCACCCTCGGCTTCTTGGATCTGCGCAAGGTTATATCATATAGAGATGAGTTTATAAATAGTTTAACATACGAATTTAAATTTAACTCGTACCACTATATATACATTATGTCCCGTACCACCATTCAATTAATTCCATATCATTATTACTTCAGCCTGTATCACTATTATTTCAACCTCGTATCACCATTATTTCAATCCGTACCACAATTTAATTCAATTAGTACCATCATTTTTAAACTTATACAACAATTTTATTAATCTTGTAATACAATTTGTTAACCCGTACCACTATTTAATGAAGCATGTGCCCTCATTTTTTTTAAAATTTTTTGTTGACTTCACTAAAAGTATAATACTCTAAAAAATTATTTTCTTTTAGTCTAAAAAAATTATTTTCTTGGCTAAAATAGAATGAAACTAAAATCTTGATAAAAATGAACTTTTTAAATAAAAATGGACTAAAAATTGGAGTTTTCTCTATAGTCATATATTCATATATATTAATTAATTATTGTTTGTTTAATTTAAAGATGTTTTGAATGTTGATATAAAAGAGTTGGTACCCTTTTATGATAGAGGTACACTTGCATGAGACGGTTTAAGGTAAGACACGGTAAAATTTGGGCATTTGACATTTTGACACTTTGGGAGAGATGGGTATGATTTGTTCTAGGTTGTTCTCCACCTTATGTATGAGACTGTCTCATATGAATTTTTGTTTTTTATGATATTTACCTAATGTCTTGTTAATATCCCTGTTTGACAATCTGTTCTTCGGACTTGGATGACCTTATCTTTTGGAAGTATTCCCACCATGTGAAGTAGTTTACTCAGCCTGCGTGCTACCATAGTTTTACCTGTCAAAGAATATCTTGAATATCAATGTCCTATGCGTTCTATTTGCAAAAAATTGTTAAAGTTGAGTTTTATTTATCAAAATTCAAAAGTTGAGATTTTTTCTGCAATTAAGCCTATTCTAAATTACAAATTACAAAAAAAAATTTTGTAAACAACAGATGTTGTATACTTCCAAGGTTCCATCCGAATTGAGATACAAAAGTTCAATCTTCCTTTACTTTTAACTCTAGAGACTGCAATATAGGTAAAAACCTGCAGTCGAAAGAGATTAATCCAAACTTTGTTTATCTTCATCACAAAACATAATAGGATTGAAAATTACATCCTCTTTAAACTTTACAAGCATTGTTTGGTATGAATTGCAAAACTTATTCCTAGTGTTTTTTCATGAAATTATTTGTATTTAAAAAATTATGATTTTCAAGCTTTGTGACAACAAACCTCACACCGTTGCACCAACCTGACAGTTAGTTAATATTCCCGAGAAGCATTACCGGTCGATACTTATTCCTTCAAAATGAAATGGTGGATTAGTAGTCCTGAGCACTTAATAGAGTTTAATAAATTAATGAAAATAATTCTCCATTAGCTCCAGACTAAAACTTTGTTCTGCAGACACTATCAGAACTCAAATATAACCTAGTATCACAAAGAATCATAGATAGAAGTTTCTAATTAATAGATTCCACTTTGCAATTTTTAAGTTCGAGTATTGTATCCTCTGTAGAAAAATGTGCACTGTAGATGGCTGAAAAATAGGAATAAACGAAATAATCGAGGCACGTGTCAATCACGTTTTCCTTAACACAAATTATGCCCTTCACTCTCGGTGCTAGTGAATCGTTAGGACACTTGTTTCCCAGGATACAGCGATTTAAGAACAACGATATTAGCGCTATACAGGGCCGTTTGGGAGAATTTGGTGGCCTGGTGCAAACTCTCAAATGGGGCCTTAAGTGAGGGCCCAAGTAAAAATATGAATATGAAATAATTTAGTTTTTATAGAAGAAATAATAATAATATTTAAAAAAAACATCCTGAACAAGATATTGAAGTTATTTTTTAATAAAATATTATACAAAATTAAAAAATCACTTCAAAAGTGCAACTCTTTTAGCGTTTTGTGAAGCAAAATCATCAATTAAATCTTCATAGCTAACTCTTTCTGCCACATCATTCTCAATAGCTATCATCGCCAACCGATTTAGTCGTTCTTGTGACATTGTAGTGCGTAAATATGATTTCACCAATTTCAACTTGGAAAAGCTCCTTTCGGCAGATGCAACAGTGACGGGAATTGTCAACAAAATCCTATAAGCAATTACTGCAGTAGGAAAAGAACCAACATCTTTTAAATAGCTCAAAATTTCAATAGCTCCCATCTTCCTATTAGGCATAAACTCTTTAACAAGATGCAATTCTACATACAAAGCATTTCCATCAATATTAGTTTGCTCATTGCTCTTAAGTGCATTTTCAAGACGAATACAACTTGTTCTCTGAGATATATCATCTAAAGAATGTAAATTATCAGATGTAAACATGAATCCAAATAGCTTTTTATATTCTTGAAATTGTTCAAACCTTATCTCTAGCGAAGAAATTGCTTGATCAATAATATATAAAACGTACTCAACTCTAAATGATTCCTCTTTAGATAAAGGAGGTATATCATCTTGGTTCTCATCAAATTGCTTCTTTTTTTTTTAATTTCACGCTTTTGAGAAAAATTAGGATCGACTTTCATTTTATAGCCATTTCCTTAGCTATTTCCAAAGCTTTAGAAAAATCATGTTCTCTATACTCCTTAAAGAATGAAATCAAAGTATCTATATATCTTATTGCAACATCAATACGCATATCCTTACTTTGTAGTTGCTTGCTAACCACATTTACATGAGACAATACATCAAACCAAATAACCAAAGCCAACAAATATTCAAACTTACCAAGATCATGAGTTGCTAAAGAATGAGCTTCACTTCTAATCATAGAATCAAGATCAACTTTAGAAACTTCCTTTAAAGCCTTTTTTATATCTTTTATTTGAAATCTTATGGCTTTAACACTATCTACACGACTTTCCCAACGAGTAGATGGCAATGGTTTAAGTGTCAACCATTTCAATTTATCTTTTAAAATTTGCCACCTCTTTGTAGATTTAGAAAATATGGTATATATGTGTTGTACTACACCAAAAAAACTCTTAGCCCTCACACAACTATTAGCCATGTCACATAGTATTAAGTTTAAGCTATGACAACCACATGGAGTATAAAATGATCTAGGATTTATGTCTAAAAGTCTCTTTTGAACTCCTTGATGTTTTCCTTTCATATTAGAGCCATTATCATAGCCTTGTCCCCTCACATCATCAATATCTAAATCAAGAGACTTCAATTCAAGTTGTAGAACATCAAAAAGTCCTTGTCCACTAGTATCATTCACAATTAAAAATCCCAAAAAAGATTCTTTGATATGAACTCCATTTGAAAAAAATGACACATATCTCAAAATAATAGACATTTGCTCTTGGTGACTAGAATCAGGAGTGCAATCAAGTATCACAGAAAAATACTTTGCTTGCTTTATAACTTTTATAATCTCAGATTTAATTGCCTTGCCAATCAAAAGTATGAATTCATTTTGAATATTGTGACTAAGATAATGACGATGAAGATCTTTATTTTGAACACGTTGAACATGTTCTTGAATAACTAGATCAAATTCAGCTAGCATTTCAATTAAACCCAAGAAATTACCATTACTATTCTCATATAGTCTCTCATTAGTACCACGTAATGCCAAATTATGTTTTGCAAGAAATTTAATGATTGAAATAATCCTCCTTAAAACATTTCTCCAATGTTCTCTCTCTTTCTCATATTGCTTTTGTGATTCTCTATCGATAGTGTTTTTCTTACTTAATCCTAAGCGCAACTGATACCAAGTTATCATATTTTTAACATGCTCCGCACAAATTTCATGCTCTTTAAGTCTACGGCTAAGATGGGACCAATCATTAAAACCCCCCCTTGTTAATTCACCCACTCCATGACCTTTTTTAAATACTTTACAACAAAAACAAAATACTTTGTCAAGCTCTTTTGAGTAAACAAGCCAATCTCTCTCACATTTTTCTCCATTGGGCAAAATTATAGTATAATGGATTGACAAGAAGTGTCTATTAGATCGGTCATTAGGACCTTTCTCAATTGTTAAGTCTCTTTTAGGGCCATTAACTGCTAAACGGCATATCATTCTTTCTTCAAGGCCATCCCAATATCTAGGATCATATATATCACAATTAATTTTAGCATCACTACTATCATTAATTTCTACGGGCACATCATTAGAATTTTCAACATGCATATCATTAGGAACAACATCAATAGGCACATCATTAACATCATTAACATTTTCAGTTTCAAAAGGCACATCATTAACAATTTCAAAAGGCATATCAAGATTTACATTTTCAATAAACACATCATTATCCATATTTTCATCATCTAAGGAGACATTAGAATCAATATCTTCATCATTCTCATATAAATTCACATTATCAGTATTTTGATTATCGCTGGAAACTTGAGAATCTTTAACCACATTTTTTTCTAGAGCCTCTCTTTGAGATTGAATTAATGCTTCAATTCTTCTTTTCTTCTTAAGTTTTTCGCTGCCACATTCATATTTTCTAATTTTAGGAAGCATTTTTTTAGGAGGCATAATTCAATAATAAAAAAAAAGTAACAAGTATTAAAATAATGAAAACTTTCCTTTTGACGATTATCAGTCTTCTTCTCGAATTTAACAGCAATCTGGCGCCTCACACCTGCAGCGGCAATGACTTGAGCCAAATAGCCAACCGATTGCTAAATATTCATATTCAAAATGACAAGAATTAAAAGGTGATTTTAGAGCATCTAAACAGTAAACACCCTAAGCAGTAAGTAGTGGTTCATTTAATTTGAAGCAGCCAAAAGCCATTTTCAAACTAATTAAAAAGTGATTCTCAGATTACTATTTTTCACAAATTACTGAAAAAACATTGCTTACAACACTTCGTCTTCAACAACTAAAACTATGTCAAAAATGCCTATGTCAAAAAAACTGCTTACAACACTTCGGCCCCAGAACAATTATGAAATTTAATAAATGAAAACAAGTAGATGCATTTTCAAATAGGAAAGTCGATCTTGATCCATCTACTTGACGCACGCCTAAGTCGGTTCGAAAATGGCAAAATGCCTCTACTTGACGCCTAACACGACTTTTTTTGCTTTTCTGCTCTAAAAATTCAATTATGAAATTTAATAAATGAAAACTATTGAAGAATATTAGTACAAAAAATTACCTTTGAATTCGAAGAAGCCCACAGCTAATAGAGATTCAAGTTACTGAATAGTGTTTAAATCGGCAAATCGTTGCTTGTTTTTTCCAACCTAATAGAAGAGGAAGAGGATTGGAGTTGGGCAAATCTAATTTGAGATACATATTTATATGCACATACACAGAAGAATCGAAGATCAACGATAATTTTTTGGAAAATAGAGACATTGATGGAAGATTAATGGAGGTTGAGAAAATTAAGGATGAGAAGAATTGAAATTTTTTCTCCTGACCGTCTTCTTTCTTCAACCTGAGATTCTGAGAAGAATTAAGGATTTTAATTTTTTTTTGATAGTAAATGATATATTTCAAAGCAACATCATGGGGACCCGAAAAAAATGATATAGTGCCGTCAGCGAGTTATATATGCATGCATATATCTTAACCGACGACACTATATCTTTTTTCGGTCCCCAATCGAGATGTTTTGAAATATATCACTAGGGATAAAAAAAATTAAAATGAAAGAAAGATAAGTTGGCAATTCTTCAAAAAATATGTCGATATCGTTTCGAGAAAAATGTTTCACATTTTTCCAAGACGTCTCAAGTCGTTCGTCTCTTCATATTTTCACCTTCGACTAAAGTGCTATATATAGCATGAAAATCTGACCGTTGGAAACCCTCGTCATTATGAGCCATTAATGGCCTCAAAATAAAACCGACACCTAAATAATGAACCATTATTTCAGGTTTTAAACTTTCAATTAATTCATTGTAACCGTCACAATAATAAATTCAGAACATACATAACGTTTTTGCTTATTAATTTGTTGCAGCTGTTACGTACCAGCAATTAAACGGGAAATAAAACGAGCCAAACACACTTCCTCATTTGTATTTCTACAATGTGGGATAAAAGCTCCTTCCTTTTTCCTTCCCAATAATTGGTTACAACAACTTTGAAAATTAATTTCTCATTCATAAAAAAATGAGCAACATTTTTCAACAATCCCCCACATGAATGGAAATTGATACAGACACCAAAAGGTTTTGGTGATATAAATCAAAGTTAGAAACTTGCATAGGATAGGTAGGTGTCATCCTTTGAACCTTCCCTTGTAAAATTACACTTACTTTACTAGTCGAATAGTAGACGCGATGTCTTTGAACTATCAACTGTTTTGTGTAAACGATAGTGTACTCTACTCAAGTTCTTCCTAACAACTCTCAGTTCTCACGGGTATGTTCGTTTCGGCCATGAACATCCGCCTGGTTCTGCAAGAGTTTTTTTTAGAAATATGCCTTACAATATTTCCTTCGAAGCGGCCGTACTTCTCTCTTACATAGGTGATTATTTTAAGAGTATTTCGCTAACTCTTTTCAAATCATTAATAGCAACAAGCCAATCCTCATATTTTATCACTGAAACATCTTTAGGTAATGGACTGTTAGGGATAAATAATTTATTATTTTCCCCCCCACAAAACAGTGATTTACGAGTTAGACAATTAGGTTGTCCTTTTGAACCTAGTTCTTGGGATCTCCAGTCATCAAGGTAAGGCTTTCCTTCGTCTCAACTCATCTTCTTAAGGCTTAGTCCCATTCCTCTAGATATTATCCTCTAAAACATCTCATCTTTAATCGGCCGCGTTTTTATCAAAATGCAATAATCTTTCAATTTATTGCATATTTGTTTAGAGGATTTTTATGACACTTCTCCCCTCACATTTCTATTGATATGATTACAATTTGTCTCAAAATATCCAATTTTTCATTTGTGTATCCTTTTAACACATTTGGATATTTCACATTCCATTTCCGGAACTTTACGATTTGTTCATTAAGTAAAGATAAGCACTACTAGTGTTTAAATCTTTACCGGTCACCCCCACACTTCGAGATAATTGTAGGATAATTTTATCCTTCCACAATTCAAATGGATTTATCTCCTTATGTGGTGACTTATCAAAAAAATGAAATAACAAATCCGTATAACCTGTGGAAAACATTCCACTAGGCACCACCTGTCTAAGGTTTTCCACTTAGCTTTTAGGCTACGCCTTTGCAACTCATGTCACGTTCAAATATATCCATGGAGAAACTCTTCCCCTATATTTGAATGGCGAGATTTCATCCCACATTCGAGTTTGCTTGTCCATTTATTAATATTTACCAATATTAAATTAGGACACAATCTCGAAACCAATTGAAAAACCAAACGTTTTGAATTCATACTTTTAAGTTCTTTGTTGGACTTAAAAAATCTACAATTTTATTAGTCCCAACAAACTCAAATTTGAAATTTTAATTTAATAATGGTCAAAATACCAAAATTTAATTTCAATTTCAAGTGGCTATTGACTCTCAAATAATTCTTCATTGAATCATACAAGTCAAACACTTTTTGGATTAAATCCAAAACACAATTTGCACTCTCAAATGCAAAAATATTTGATCCCAAAATTAAATTAAATTTAATATAGAGGGATCCACATTATAGAATATTAATTTATAATGTCTCAAGTATTTATCAAATAAATTTATCCATAAAATTCATTCGACCAAAAATTCAATTGATCCAACTCAATTAATTTATTAGACACAAAGACATCAGCCCAAGTATCACACGAGTCAAAACACAATTTGGATTGAATCTTAGACTCGATTTGTGCTCTCTAGCACAATTTTAAATTACACCTTAATGGTCATCACTTACTCGTGAATAATTCCAACGAATAATACGAGTCAAACATTTTGGACAAAATTAAAATTTCACAACTTGTGCTCTCAAGCACAATTCCAAAAGGTTTTATCGCAACTATTTACTCGTGATAATTCTCAATAAATTATACTAGGCAATCCTTTTAGATTACATCCAAAAATGACTTTTGCTTTAAAGCACAAAATATTTGATCCCAAATCAAATTTTAATTTGATATCTACACAGCCAAGGGATCCACAATGGTAGAAAATATTTATAATACCTCAAGGTATTATTAAATAAATTCCATAACATTATCCGACACAAATTCATCTAATTTGTCCAAAAAACCAATTAAATGGTCTAAATAATACTGGCACATTTTATTATTGATTCCATCCTATAAATCAATTATAAATGGAGGCCCATGCATTCGTCTAGGCCACAAAAGGTGTTCGGCCCACTAATATTTGAAGGCCCAAATCAAGGTTGACCCATTAGAGGAAATGGCTCACAGATCAAATTATTTCAGCAAATTGAATTAGCCCATTTAATAAGGCAACAAATCCAATTAAAATCATTGACTTAAACGGCCAATTCATTAATTCAGCCTAAGAAAAGAGAGGAACACATCTTCTTCAATTCTCACTTCTCAATTTCTCTCGACTCTTTCCCTTCCGCCGTGTCGGAATTAAGAAACCGTCAATCCAATTTTTATTTATTTTTTAAAAATAAAATTCCAGCAATTAACTGAAACACCCCGCCGCCATGATACCGCCATCGGAAAATCAGAGCGGGGAGAGGGCGCTAATTTAATTAAACGACCTGAGATGAAACGAATGAATTGGAAAGCGATGGAGTGCGGTTGTACAGCAGCCACAAAGCGCCCGCGGTAAGAAGTGCGGCGCATCGCCGCCTCCTTCTCCATTTGAAACACCAATGGGCTTCAATCATTCCGTCCTACTGATGGTAAGAATTTTCACAGCTCCACACCATTGATTTTACTGGTCACAGAGTTCCTGTACCGCACGCCAAGTGTTTGCAAATAATCCCTAATGAATTCTACATTTTCTTCCATCTTTGAAGAGTTTCAATTTCCCTATTTTTATCAACACAAAACATCCATTAAAAATATAATAACAATTTTGCACAATAATCACTTAGAAAGATCAATTAAGCGCATAAAGGATTTATGTTAAACTTCCCTCGTGATATTAATCCTGGATACCAACTTCTTTGAACCAATGCAACTTGAATAGTATCGGCAGCCATCTCGAACGCCATCTTGAAGAATAATTTGTTTTAAAATTGTAGGAAAATGTGCACAGTAGATGGCTGAAAAATAGGAATAAACGAAATAATCGAGACACGTGTGAATCACGTTTTCCTTAAAACAAATTATGCCCTTCACTCTCGGTGCTAGTGAATCGTTAGGACACTTGTTTCCCAGGATACAACGATTTAAGAACAACGATATTAGAACTATATCTTGTTCGAGCCGAACCGAGATGTTGCTTGAAATATATCACCGGATCAAGAACGAATATGAGCAGAAAGATAAGTTGGCAATTGCCGGAATATGTCAGTATCGTTTCTCCAATTCATGTTTCACATTTTTCCAAGAAGTCTCAAGTCGTTCGTCTCTTCATAGTTTCACCTTCGACTAAAGTGCTATATATAGCATGAAAATCTGACCGTTGGAAACCCTCGGCATTATGAGACATTAATGGCCTCAAAATAAAACCGACAACCTAAATAATGAACCATTATTCCAGGTTTTAAACTTTCAATTAATTCGTTGTAACCGTCACAATAATAAATTCAGAACGTACATAACGTTTTTGCTTATTAATTTGCTGCAGCTGTTACGTACCAGCAATTAAATGGGAAATAAAACGAGGCAAACACACTTCCTCATTTGTATTTCTACAATGTGGGATAAAAGCTCCTTGCTTTTTCCTTCCCAATAATTGTTTACAACAACTTTGAAAATTAATTTCTCATTTATCAAAAAATGAGCAACATTTTCCAACATCCTCAACGCATATTTGTACACGTAAATTATCCACTAAATATAGGTAAATATGCAGAATTAAAGAAAAATAGGCACACTTGTGTGAGACAGTCTCATGGTGAGACGAGGCATAATATCATCTCATTGTTCTCGATGAATACAAATGCGATATAGATTAATACTCCACAATAGAGAGTGTGTATATCTATATATCTATGATCCGATAAATATTTATTTGGCATACTTAGCCTTGTATTCCTTCCAAACTTGATCCACAGGCTTCCCCAACAAATCAAGAAAATACTCATCCTTATAAACTTGCCTCATCTTGTTATTCAAATCCACGGTAAAGCCCGGTCTCAAAGTGTCACAATACTCCAAGAATCGGGCCGTTATACCGTAACCCCAGTCCCATATGGTGCCTTCACCGGGCTTGGTGTAGTTTTGAGGATGATAGTAGTTGGCTTTAATCATAACATAATCAGCAACGCCTTCCAGTAGACCTCTTCGAGCCGTGCGTTGACCGGGCCACTGAAAAACGTGAGTCATTTCATGGTACAAGGTCAAAGTGAATTCGAATTTTGCCCCACCTTGTGGGAAGTAGTTCTCGATATAGAATGAGTCGACGGAGACGGTAGCGGTAGGGGGGTCAAAGCTCGTCATGGCAAAAGCGCTGTCGTCAAGGGTGGTGATATTAATGTATACAATGGTGATGTTTTTCTTTGGGCGGGGCAGTTTTGTTTGAATAGTTTCCATATAAATGGAGTGATTACTCCGGCTGTCTTGATGGTGTATGGAGCGCCGACTTCGGTTTCGAAGCGGCGGCCGCCGGTGGTGTTGAGGGCGTTGTTGTAAACAATGTATTCAACGCAAAAGACGCCTTGTAAAAGTGATGCTATTGCTATGAGGAGGAGTGTGGGAATTAGGGGCATGCCAGAGTTTTTTGCCATGGTTGTGAGATTAATTGATAATGTAAATGTAGTGTTTTGGGGTCATATATAGACTATCATAGGGTTGGGTTGATATTTGTTTGTGGAATCTCATTATTGATTAGTAAAAGTAATATTATGGGGTAATCGTTGATATTTGAATGTACCGAGAATTGGGAAATTAGTAGTAACTAGATTTCTAAATGAGGCAATTTATGATTATAATTTAAATTAGAGGAATATATAGTGGAATAAATATTGATATTAATTGTATGTACCGAGAATTTAGGAAATTAGTAGTAATTAGATTAATACAGGGAAATAATATATTTTTTTTGAAAGGAACAAGAAATATTATAAATCAACGAGAAGGTCTAAGCTCGGTGATGAGAATAAGGAAAGATATGGTCCCTAATTTGAATGGGCAAGAAGATCTTCAAGAATTGGGGCAAGATTATCAAGAAGATATTAAGAAGATCTAGATTCTGTTTTTTATCCTTTATAATTCGGTTGTTCTTTTTTATTTTTAGCTTTAGATAAGTTTGGCAAGATTTAGTCCTTTAATTATTAGATTTGATCCTTTCTTTCTTTGGGGTGCACGCTGGAATTAGGGGTAGATTGAGTCGGTCCTTTCTAGAATAGTTTGAGTCCTTTTTTGTCCTATAAATACACAGGGACACTTTCTTTTGTTTTTCACGTTAAAAACTTAAATAAAATCCTTGACAACTTTGTCAAACCCTAATTGTTTCTTGTCAACCTGAGTTGAGGCAATAATTATTATCGTTCTTCGTTTGTTAATTGTGTTTTGCAATAGCGGTTCTCATCAAATTGGTACTTTCATTGAGAGTAGACGAGAATCGCGAAAGGTACACGAGCAATGACGGGAACTCACAAGGACCGAATTGAGGCGCTGGAATCCGATGTGGCGGCCATCAAAACTGATGTTGCAGGCCTAAGGGCTGAGATGCGATCCATCAATGTCAAGATCGATTATTTGTGTTCAAGACATTGGCGGAGGGCGCGATCGGGAACTCTTTCTCGCCGCGGGGGGAGGAAGACGTGATAGCGGCTCATCATCGGAGGAAACGGAGGCGATGGAAACCGATTCGGAGGAGGTCAACCCGACGAAGGATGATCGCACCGAGGAGAAAGGACACAAGGGGGACCGACGACTTAATCGGCCTAAACTCACGTGCCCTACATTCAAGGGGGACGATTAAATCTCGTGGCTGAGTAGGGCAAATCAATACTTTGATTTGCACGACATCCGAAGGGGAGATAAGGTACATTTTGCGGCTTACTATATGGAGGGTGAGGCTAACATATGGTGGCAATGGGTTAGTCGTATTTCTAAAAAAAGGACAAAACCTTCTTTGGAAAGATTTATGAGAAGGAATAGATGACTCGCTTTGGACCATTGGAATACACGGATTATGATGAGGCTCTCGCTCACGTCAAGCAGGTCGGCACATTGAGGGAATATCAAAAGGAGTTCAAAAAACTTGCTAGCCGGGTTCATGATTGGCAAAAAAAGGCTTTTGGTGGGGGCATTCGTTGGCGGGTTAAAACCTGAACTTCGGGACAGAGGTTCGAGTATATCGTCCAAAAACATACTTGGATGCATGGAGACTGACCCGTTTGAGGACAATCATCTAGCGACCACTAGGAGAAGCGTTCAACCGCATTGAGGCGTAATAATTACATACCGCAAAGAGAGTGAAGAGGCAAGGTTGTAACACCCCGGTAAAACTAAAAACAAAGCAAGCCGGACGGACCACGGGGTAAAAGCGACTCTCATGGGATGAGATGCAAAGGCGGCGGAGAAGGATTGTGCTTTAATTGTGACGAAAGGTTCGACCGGGCATAGGTGTAAAAAAGCCACAGCGTTTCTCATTGAACCGGTGGAATTGGATTATGAGGACGGAAGGGATGCGGAGGTGTCGTTACATGCGATGACGGGAGAGAATGGACCGAGGCCGATGAAGTTGATTGCGCACGTTCGGGATCAGCCGGTTAAAGTTCCCGTGGATAATGGGTCAACACACAGCTTCATTAATCAAGAATTGGCGAGCAAGCTTGATCTCAAGACTTCAAGAGTGAGACCATTTGACGTGCGGGTTGCTTGTGGCAAAAAATTAGAATGTGATGTTGTGTACAAAGATATCCCTGTGGACATGCAAGGGATTGAGACGAGGGTTGATTTATTCGCCCTTCCTCTCGTAGGACCGGATATCGTCTTGGGAATCCAATGGTTGAAGGAGTTGGGACCAATTAGCACCAATTATGGGAAGGGTACAATGGATTTTGAATGGGAAGGAGATAGGGTGACATTGAAGTCGCGAGTCAAGGGGAAGGATACGTGGGAAAGTCTTGATAGAAAGGGGGAACGTTCTCCGGATTTAGTCCTTGAGGACAAGGACGTTCTTGAAGGAGCCGGGAATGATGAGAATAAGGAAAGATATGGTCCCTAATTTGAATGGGCAAGAAGATCTTCAAGAATTGGGGCAAGATTATCAAGAAGATATTAAGAAGATCTAGATTCTGTTTTTTATCCTTTATAATTCGGTTGTTCTTTTTTATTTTTAGCTTTAGATAAGTTTGGCAAGATTTAGTCCTTTAATTATTAGATTTGATCCTTTCTTTCTTTGGGGTGCACGCTGGAATTAGGGGTAGATTGAGTCGGTCCTTTCTAGAATAGTTTGAGTCCTTTTTTGTCCTATAAATACACAGGGACGCTTTCTTTTGTTTTTCACGTTAAAAATTTAAATAAAATTCTTGGCAACTTTGTCAAACCCTAATTGTTTCTTGTCAACCTGAGTTGGGGCAACAATTATTATCGTTCTTCATTTGTTAATTGTGTTTTGCAATCGCGGTTCTCATCACTCGGCCATGACAACCTCCTCGAGAGTAGCAGGAATAATAGCAGAAAAAAACGGCCTACAACACGAAAGGCCAAACAGAGCTAAACTATGGGCTAGCATATTCCCCGTACGACGAATCCACACAAAAGAAACGGAATTAAAACTACCAGCAAAACTCACAATATCACTAACTAAGTTGCCAAAGTAAGACAGATTCAAGCCCGGCGTGCGCACTGCATTCACCACCAGCTGGGCATCTGTTTCCACAATCAAATCCTCCATCCCATGCTCTTTCGCCAACCTCAAACCGTGCAGGACAGCCATGGCCTCCGCCGTTTGGACGTCCCAGCTCTCCAGCCGTCGCTCAGCAAAGCACCAGACCACATTCCCAAACGGGTCGCGAACTACCCCAGCAATAGCCACTTCGCCACCATCCCTTACAGCTGCATCATAGTTCATTTTAAGCTTCCCGTCCTCCGGTGGTGTCCATCCGACCTTTTAACGCTGGCGAAGCTTCTCCCCCGTCGAGCACGACTGTTTTACTTGATTGAAATCAGACCGCTGCACCTCTGCCATAATAGCCAGCTGCTCGTGCGACGTGGTCCCCCCCGAAAACAGCAGCTGGTTTCGCCAATACCAGAGATACCAAAGTGTTGTTGCAAACATGGCCAACTGCTCATCCGTTGCTTGGGTCATCACCGTCCGAACCCACTCCTCCATCTCCCCATTCATCGACGCTGATTTGAACGGGGCAACCGTGTCCCAGAATAACCGGACCCAGCCACAATCGCGAAGTGCATGCTCCGTAGTTTCCAGCTCATCCCCCAACGCTTAAAAAAAGGTGACACATCAACAAAACGACCCACTAAATTAATGCAAGAAGGCAAAATTCCATGCAAAACTCGCCACATAAAATGTTGAATTTTGGGAATAACATCAAGCTTCCAAACCTTCATCCACCACCATCGATTCCCACCCGTCTGCCTTTGCACATCATAATAGCCCGATTTCGCCGTATACCTTCCATCTTTTGTGAAACGCCAGGCCATCCTATCCGGCTTGCTAAAGAGACCGAGGGGAATATTACAAATCCGAGCAGCCTCACTTTCCAAAAATAGTGCTTCAACCTTCAACCTGTCCCACCGACGCTCGCCCTCAACGAATAGATCACACACATTAAGCTCCCCCCCCTCATCATTCCTTTCAGTTGTCACCCTAGTCGAGCCACCATCCGAGAGCCAAGGGTCCGACCAAATGTCAATGGTCCTGCATCCCCCACAATCCACTGTAATCCCTCTCTCAACACCTCCCTTCCTTCCAAGATGCTTTGCCACGTGTAGCTTGAGGCATAACCCATATGTGCTAAAAGGAAAGAACCCCGCGGATAATACCGGGCCTTGAGCACTTGAGCTAGCAATGAAGAATCATCTTGAATCAATCTCCAACCCTGTTTGGCTAAAAGAACATTGTTAAACGCGGCGAGATCGCGAATACCAAGCCCTCCTTCACCCTTCGGTAGACACAACTTCTCCCTCCTCAACCAATGGACCCTCTTCTCCTCCTCCTTTTGCCCCCAAAGAAAGCGTACAATCTCCCCTTCAATCCTGATATTTGCATGTACCGAGAATTTGGGAAATTAGTACTAGTAATTAGATTTCTAAATGAGGCAATCTATGATTATAATTAATTAAATTAGAGGAATATTGTGAAATAAATGGGTACTCTACACGAGGGTATTTTGGAGGCATGATCATTGATTATGGTTTAATGTTGTTAAGGAGAATGAAATTTGATTTAACAAAAAAAATCTTGATAATTAATGTTTGATTCACTTTTTTATTATAATTCTTTATTTATTAATTGTGAATCACCCATTATTAATATAAATTTTTTATTTCAAAATTTTACAATTTTATAAAGAATTATTTATGGTATAATACTTCATCTTCAAAATATGTACGGTTCATTTTTTTCCATTCATCTTAACCATTAAATTTTATAACTTTAACTTATTTATGATATAATTTTTAATCTCACCATTCATTTTTCTTATGTCTTCCTCCAGCATTCTTTTTTTCACAAATACTCCATCCGTCTCCATTTGAGCCTTCACACTTTCCATTTCGGTCCGTCCCATTTCAAGTTGCACACCCCAAATATGGAAAATAATCTTACAATCTCCACCATACAATCTCCACCCTCCATCCTTTTGAAAAGTCAAAAAAACCATTTTTTTTCTTAAAATGTGTGCCGGTCAAAGTGTGAATCCTCAAATGGGACGGAGGGAGTACATTTTATCAAATACATACACTAAAATTTATATTTTAGAATAAGATATAAATGAAAATATACACATATAATATTAGAAAAAAAAATTACATTTATAATTAAATTAATCAACCTATTTAAATGTTTGAATATTTAATTTAAAATTAATAATACATAAACTATTTTCAACGCCGTGTAGTACGTGGAATTACATGTTAATTCCAACTAATTAGATTGTCTTTTTTTTTTTTTCGAAACCAAGAGAACTTATATATTATGATCACAAGTACAATTATTTCTCGGAAGTCCATCCACATCAAAAGGAGGATCATCCCAAACAGACGGGCTCTCATAACCTCGAGAAGCCCTAGCAAAAGTGTGTGCTAAAATATTAGCATCACGACGAGCAAACTTAACTGAGAAATCTGGGCAAACAGCCATTATTGACTTGCAACTCCTGATATAATCGCCAAACGTGGAAATGGCTCGGCAGCCATTAGAAATTGCTTCAACCACAATTTTTGAATCACCTTCTATGATCACCTTATTCAACCTCAATTCTTTTGCCCAGGAGAGGGCTTCCAGAAACCCCATTGCTTCCCCTACATCTTCATCTACTCGTCCAGGGATCGTCAAAGTGCGACCACGAATAAACATTCCATTTTCATCTCGTATTACCATACCTACACCGGTCTCAAAAGTGTCGTCAAAGAAAGCCGCATCCACATTAATTTTGACAATGTCTCTAGCCGGGGGTGCCATGCCTTGCAACATACCTTCTTCACAGCGCCGGTTCTACAAATCTGGGTGCTGTCCCATTTGGCAAGGCCGACTCAGCTGCTCTACATGCAGCTCCGAAATCCTTGTTTTGTCCTTGCCAATATTTATTATTTCTTTCTTTCCACACCTGCCATGCTACCATGGAAAAGAGTCTACCATTTCTTCCACTAACCAAGTGTAACATCAATTCAGGAACTGAATCCACCTGGTAAATGGCACTATCAATTTCATTCCAAAGATTTACAAATCTCCAGCAATCACGAGCGAACCGGCAGTCAAAGAATAAATGCCAAACATTTTCCCCTGGTTGCTCGCAAAGGACACAATTTGTGTCCGCAACTATGTTCTTCATGCGCAGATTAACTTTGTGAGGCAAGACGTCTCGACTGATTCTCCAGATACAGTCCCTTACTTTTGGTGGGACCTTGAGCCTCCAAATGTGATTTCAATCCCCTTCCACTTCCAGCGATCGGTCGAAAACCAACGAAGCAGCCAGTTTATACCCGGATTTAACTGAATAGTTTCCATCTCTATTATGGTGCCATACTAAGGAGTCTGAACTTCCCCGTGGAGCAATGGGAGTCCTAAGAACCTTAACTATGTCTTCCTCGTCAAAAATGGCCTATATTAATTCCCGGTTCCATAATGTCGATTCAGGCATCATTAATTCTGCAACCTTCAGTGTTTCCAGGTCTTGAATGTGAGGAGTTTGGATCATGAAATTCCTCCCATAATTCAACCGTGGATCATACCAGACTGAAATCTCATTTCCAATTGCCACCTTCCATCTAACTCTTTTCTTCACTAACGGTTGAGCCGCCATAATCCCCGTCCACGTATAGCTTGGATTATAACCTAACTTTGCTGTTAAAAAATCACCGTTCCGGAAATACCTGGCTTTGAGTAGTTGACAAACTAGAGTCTGTGGATCTCTCAAGAGTCGCCATCCGATTTTAGCCAACAATGCTATATTAAACAGATGTAAATCTCTAAATCCACGACCCCCCGCTTCTTTTTGGACACAAATCCTTTCCCACCTCATCCATTTGACACCCTTCCGACTATCACCATCCGTACCCCACCAAAAAGCATTCATCATTTTATGCAATTCATCCAATAAAGTCGACGGTAATAAAAACGTACTCATGCAATATGAAGGAATGGCTTGAGCAACTGATTTAATTAATACCTCTTTGCCGGCTTTTGAAAGCTTTCTCCCTTTCCAGCCTTGTAGCTTCTTCCACATCCGTTCTTTTACATAATTAAAAATCTCTCTTTTCTCTCTTCCCACCAAAGATGGCAATCCAAGATACTTACCAGTATTTAGTGAGTTCCACGCTCCCAAGATATTCGAAATTGTCTCTTTCATGGCCGGTCCAACATTTTGGCTAAAGAAAATCCCAGATTTTCCGTAATTGATTGCTTGTCCCGATACTTCAGCATAATTATTCAGCACCGTCTTGAGGGATGTGCACTCCTCTACAGTTGCACGACAAAAAAGTAAGCAGTCGTCTGCAAATAGGAGATGAGAAATCGCCGGAGCCTCACGACTTACCTTATATCCATGCAAATGGTTTTGCTCCCCTGTCTGATTGATTGCAGCAGATAGGCCCTCCGCGCATAGGATAAAAAGGTACGGTGAGAGCGGGTCCCCCTGACGTAAACCCCTTCCCGGTATTTTAGGACCCACCATGTCGTCATTCACCATAATCGAGTATCTAACAGACATCACACACATCATCATCCAATTCACCCAAATGGTAGAAAACCCTTGTTTGAGCAAGATTTTCCTCAAGAAAGTCCAATCAACTCTGTCATAAGCTTTGCTGATGTCGATCTTTAAAGTAATGTCTCCAATTCGGCCACGCCTTTTATTCTTCATGCTGTGTAGAATTTCAAAGACAATTAAAACATTATCTTGAATTGATTGACCCTCAATAAAAGCCGATTGTGCTCTGTTAACAAGCCCCAGGAGAACTCTTTTTAACCTGTTGCAAAGAACCTTTGACATGATCTTATAGACCACATTACAAAGAGATATAGGCAGTAAGTCTTTCACAGTCTGAGGGTTTTCACACTTTGGGATTAATACAACATTTGTGTTGTTCATACCATTCGGTAAAGAAGAATTACGCAACCACTTGACTGATTCCTGAAAGACATCCTTTCCCACAATATCCCAGCATCGTTGAAAGAATGCTGGGTTATAACCATCCGGTCCGGAGATTTGTCGGGATGCATTTGTTTATTAGCATATGTGAATTCCTCCCGAGTGAAATCCCCAATAAGTTCAGCGTTCTGCTCATCCGAAATATACGGATTGACGGCATTTAGAAAGAGATCGTCATTCACCGGGCTCGAATTCGCCTCGAAAAGTGTTGTGAAGTATTCAGCAATCAGACTGCACAACCCCTGCTGCCCCTCAATCCACGTGCCTTCATCATTTTTCAGCGTAATGATCCGTTTCTTTTTTCTTCTAGCTGAAGCTGTTGCATGAAAAAATCGTGTATTCAGATCCCCGTCACGAAGCCAATGCGCCTTCGCTCTCTGTCTCCAAAATGATTCCTTTTGAATGTGCAAGAGTCCCAACTCACTTCTAGCTTCTTTGTATAGACGACCTGCACTTGCAGACATATCCCTTTGCAGAACATCAATTTTTCTCATCCGGAATTTTGAATCCTGTCTATTACCCCAGATGGTTTTCACTTGTTCTCATGGGCGAATTTTGAATCCTGTCTACTACCCCAGATGGTTAAAGTGTCAATAGATGTTTTTTGCAAGCCAATCTCGCTGGAACCTCAATTAAATACAAAACTCTCCAAATTGAGGTTTAAAAACAGCCCTCCAACACTATAACTCTTTTATAATTAAGTATAAACCACCGTTCCAAAACAAATTTTTTGTGAAATTTGTTAGACAATTCTCTCTCATCTAATCCAACTTCAAGAACAATGTGCTTTTCTTCAGAAAGAATCTTTAAATATTACTTGTATTAATATATAATTTAGTTTTAACCTGATTAATGCTATAATTATACAATAAATTTTACGTAACAAAATATTTTGAAATGCTTTAGTGAATATTTAAAATATTTTATATGTATATTTTCAAGCCCACCCGTTATAAGTTTGGTTCGGTATCTGGAAAAGGATGGGGTTATGATTTTCGAACCTGAAGCCTTTACGTCGAAAACGTCTTGCAGCTGGTTCGGTATCTAAAAGGATGGGGTTATGATCCGAAACCGGTGCCACGAGGTTATGAAGAGATGCCCTCGGGAATCTGCCATGCCATATAGGGTTACCCATGGCACGATCTAACCTTTCTTCCACCATATTCGGGGTTCCTCGACTTTTGAACCAGGTGAATTGGTAACCAATAGGGATATCCATTAGGTTGCAATCTGTGATGGCCTCTCAAAATGCTCTAAACAACCATTTTGGATGTTCAACCCGACCTCTTTTATCCGCACTAGTTAGGAGATCGTTGTAATCCCCAATGACCACCCAAGGTAAATTGTTTAAGCTTGCCAATTGACGTAGCAAATCATGAGTAACATGGCGTCGCCCTCTGTCTGGCATGCCATAATATCCTGTAAGCCTCCATTGACCGTTACTCTCATTAATATTTAAATCGATATGATTCCGTGAATAACTCGAAATAGCAATATTATTACTGTTATTCCAAAACACAGCAATGCCGCCACTACGGCCCACACAATCAACAGAGAAACAACTATTAAAATTGAGCTTCACACGCAACTGCTCAATCCTAACACCATAAGAAATATGCTCAAAAAGAAAAATTACATCGGGTCGCCGAACTCTAACAAGTTTGGATAAGGCTGGAATTGTAGCTTCCTGACCCAGGTCTCTACAATTCCAACTTAAGACGATCATTATTCTCGGCAAGCCCCGTGAGCGGGGCTCGCCGTTAAAAAATGCTCCTGCTTGCCATCATCGTCACCCATGTCTTCAATCTCATCCTCTTCCTCATCGTTCATGTTGATTTCTTTTGTCTGGAATTGTTTCTTTTCTCTTTCGAGACGCTTTCTTTTTTTCATTTCCAAGAGGGTAGTTTCGTCACTTTCATAATGAAAGTCAGAAAAAATTTGTTGACCATAACAGGGGTTATTAAAAACTCCCGGATTGGTAATCTCATTATTGTAGATATTCTCCCCTCCTAGAATTGCGGACGGTATTTTTGAATGGAATTTGGCTTGATTAACGCCTCCCCCAAATCCCGCTGAAGATCCGCCCACAAAATTTTCAGTCAACCCTCCCTTAGCTCCCGCCGCAAATTTGGCTTTTCCCAAACTAATTCGGTCCTGGTTCGCCGGAACCCTAGTTGATTGCTGCATCCCTCCGCCTCCATCAGCCTGGGACCATGAGTCATTTGCTATTCGTGCCCGACGCGGATTCGCTTTTAGCTATGTATCCCATCCCCTCTTGATTTCTTTCCCATCTTCCTTGAACGGATCATCACAAAAGCTCTCCGAATGACCTAACTTGCCGCATACAAAGCAGAATACTTGCAGTCTTTCGTAGGCAAACTCAACCATTGTAGATGATGACCCCGTGTTCAATCGTTTTCTCCTCTTCAGGGGTTCATTTACATCTATTTCAACCCGGATTCGCATCACCGGTAGCCATGGCGCAGATTTGTTATTTTCATCCTACTCCAGAAACCGACCAATGAAATTTCCCACTGAGACTCCAACCTTCTCCTTGAAAAAACCCACTGGAATTTTGGTAATCTGTACCCAGAAAGATAGTTTATCCAATGTGACTTGATGAGGAATTTCACCTTTCTTCAGATAATGAAGAATCAAAGGATGAACGCCGAATGACCATGGCCCAGATGCCATGATTCGTTGGATGTCACGTATATGAAAAAATTGGAATAGAAACCTCCCTCCCCCTACATCTCGAATCTGAACACCTTTCTTTGGCTTCCATAAGTCCGCCATCCGTCCTTTCATAATGTTGGGGTTAATTGCTTCATCTGTGAGGAATCGTCCCACCAAACATAGATAAAGTTCGTCGTCCTCGTCCGCTGAGATATTTAGATTCTCAACCAGACGATCCATGGTCAGAAGACTTAAAAAAATATGAAAGCTCTCAACAAAAGGAGAAAAGCAAGCTCTCCACGATGGAGAAAAGTGGTAATCACCGTATCCAATTTATAGAAAGACCTAATCGAAACCCTAGTAACAAAAACGGACAGGCGCCCAAGGCATCACAAGCCCGTTCACTTGCCTGGTTAGCGCTAATGTTCCTATCGTAGATTGTTACTCTAGTATCGGAAAGGGGCAGGCGCCCAGGGCATCACATTGCCGTTCATTTGCCCGGAAAGCGTTAACGTTCCTGCCGGGAAAAAAAGTTGTAACAATGTTGAAAAAAATTCACTAATTAGATTGTCATTTTTTTTTTATTGCAATTAGATTGTCATTTTAAACAAAAGGGATTTCATCAATTCGAAATCAGCAAATTAAATTTACCCTAACCTGATTTCAACTCCCATTTTTTTAGATATTGTTAATTCAAACCTAAAAGATAGTAAAATTATTAATTTATAGCCTGACCTTTTTTTTTTCCTATCAAAAGATAGGACCTAAAAGATAATTAAACTATCAATTTAGGAATTGAAAATAATAAGACCATGTTTGATATCGTATAATTTATATAATTATTTATTTGTATACATTATCATCTTTTCATTATTACTTTATTTTTCTTATGTTTATCATTCGTGTGAATGTATATATATATATATATTTTTTTACAATTATATGATTTATAAAAATATTTGTATTAGTCCGTGAACTTTGCGAACTAAAAAAAATATTTTATGTAAAATAATCAATAATAATTTATTTATTTTATTTAATATTTTAGGGGGATATATATTAGATAAGACTTAAGAGTGAGTTTTTTGTGAAATATTGTAGGTGCAATATGTATTAATTTGAGGAAAGTGTTAAAATTCGTGGTTCATTAGCTGGTTAGGCGGGTGGCACTTTTAAATTCTCAATATCTAATTGTTATTTACTTGTAAAAGAGTTTTTAAACAATTATATGTGTGTTGCTCTGTGGTTTGGACATTCTGTTAACATAACTAGGTAGCCAGATCAAACCAGGTGGCTTAGCTCACCTGACCATTGGGCTCCTCATTTAAGTGGGAGACCCAGGTTCGATTCCATCTGGAAACGAATTGATTCCATCTGGAAACGAATTGGAGTTATGGGAGTTATAAGGTGGATTGACGATATTGTAGAGTATTTAAGTGATTGGTGTATTAACTACTAACAACTAACATCTAACTTTGCCCAAAAAAAAAATAAAAAAAAGGTAGCCAGATCAATTCTCGCAGAGTGTAGCTCGGTGGATTGGACATTTATTTTGTTGCTATTTTTTTTTTTTTTGTGGTACCACATTATTTTTGCTGCTTTATTCTGTGTCTATAAGTAATTTTTGTTATGTTACTACTTACTAAATAAACAAAACTCAATTTTTCTATTTTATCTCTTTTTTTATTATGTTGTTTTTTTTTTTTTTCCTTTTTTTTTTTTTTGTGTTACTATATTAATAAAACTGTGATACTCATGGACACGAAATGCATGATACTTGATTTTGCTAACGTGTTTTTTTTTTTTGCAATTGTGTTACTACATTAATAAAAATGTAATACTCATAGACATGAAATGTGATACTATATGAACAAAAGTCAATTTTTATTGTTATTTTTATTCTTTTTAAATTTTTATTGTGTTACTACATCAATAAAAGTGTAATACCCATAGACACGAAATGTATTACATCATGGAAAAAAGAGCCAACTTTTGTTATTTTTTCGTTTATTTTTCTATTATGCTGCTTTTTCCGTAATTTTTTTTGTTTTACTATATGAATAAAATTGTGAAACTCGTAGATATGAAATGTGTTACTATATGAACAAAAAAAAAAAAATAATACTTCTTTTTTCTTGTTCACTTTTCTGTAATTCTCTTTTATTACTCTATATATGAACATACAAATGTGATGCGAATATAAACTAAACGAGTTATTAAGAACAAAAATCAATTTGCTTGTTTTTGTATGTTTCTTCTTTTTTTCCACAATTTTTTTTTGTGTTACTACATGAACATAATGTGGTACTGTATAAATAAAAAAGTGTGTTATTGATAGACAAAATAATGTATCCCACTGGAAACAAAGAAAAATGTACAAAAATAATCAAAATCAAATATCCTAATGAAATCGATAGAAAACATCATATAAAAACTTCAAATTCATCTAAAAGAATAAGAAAATAAATTGAATCTAACCTAATAAAATCAACTCACCTAGTTAACCCAATAAATTGTGATCGAGCAACTCAATTGAAACAATTCATTACAGAACCCCAACAACAACCCCACAAATTGAGCGAAAAATCGTAAACCAATATCGCAACAACAACCCAAAATTGGGGGAAAAAAAAAAAAAAAACCCTAAAAAATCAGAAATCGAGAGAGTCGGACATCGAGAAAATTCCTTTGACAGTGATGGGGACCGCACTTTCAATTTATCCGTGAAGAATATTGGGCTTTTCTGTATTTATATTAATTAGGGCGAGTTAGCGGGTAACAAATTGTACGGATATTGAGTACGTGCAATATTGCATACAAGTTTTTGTCATGAAATAATGAGGAGTAAATCAATACGATATTTATTATACAATTATAAAAAAGGCTAAACCGACATTTAGAAAAATGGGAGGGAGTACAACTTTTAAGGGTATGTCTTCTATGCATGAAGTGCACCGTGCAATGCAAGTACATTTTTATAACATGCAAGTTATGTGTTAGTAAAAATGATTTAAATGTTCCAAAAATGCACTTGAGTTGCACAATGCATTTAATGCATACACGACTTTGTCATTTTTAATGTACATGAACCTTTATTCTTGACCTATCTTAAAAGTAGAGATGTTAAACGGGTCAGCTCTAACCCATTAGGGTCAGCCCTACAGGACCACGAGCCCAAACGGTTCAGGATCTTATCGGTTCACGATGAACGAACTGCTAATAGTTGAGACCTAATCTTGTCCTACGGCTCGCTGGCTAAACGGGCCACTAACGAGCTACGAAATAAAAACTTTAAAAAAATAAATTAAAATTCAAAGTATCCATGATATAATATGGTGTAATTTAAATTATACGTATAAATTAAAGGAGATATAATAATACAATCAATGTGTTGCTAATTATATTCAATAACATCAACCAAATTTTAAAAAAATAAGCAATATTGAAGATATGACACTATTCAATACTCATCATAGCTATTACTTAATATTTTTATTTGATTTAAATCTTGTATTTTAACTAATTTCATGTAAAATATGTAATATATATATATATATATATATATATATATATATTAAAATTATTATATAATTATATTAAAGTTAAATAAAAATACATATTAAATGGCTGACAGTTTGACCCTAACATTAAAATTGAGTATGGGGTGGGGCACCGTTAAACTTTTTATAGGGCTGAATTTAAAATGATCTATCAATCAATCAATCACTATGTGGTTTTATTTTTGTTGTTCACACTTTCATAAATTTTTTCTGTTTCAATTTTTGTTGATCAAATTTTTCGTTCCTTTTATTTTTGCCTTTTAAACCTTGATTTTTTGAATCATAAATCAAGTTGAGGTTATTTTTTGTTGGATGAACCCAATTATTAATAATTTAATTTTAGACATTTTTTATGAATATATATATATATATATATATATATATATATATATATATATATATATATATATAAAAAATTAATTTTTAAACTATATATTAAAATTTAAATTTTTTTTTTTTGTGTTTATCTATCAATCAATCAATCATAGGCGCCTATGGTTTTATTTTTATTATTCAAAATCTTGCATTTCGTTCCTTTATTTTTTTCTCTATTTTTTCAATTTTTGTTGATCAAATTTTCGTTCCTTTATTTTTGTTTTCCTTTCTTTTAGTACAAATTAAATGGGACTTAATATTGAAGGTCTTTCCTTTAATCATAAATCAAGTTGAGGTTATTTTTTTGTCACACTTATTGTTGGAATCACAACTATTAATAATTTAATTTTAGACATTTTTTTATGAATAATCTTTAATTACTAAATTCACATTTTTTTTATTTGATTATTCAATTTATATTGAGAGTGATATCAGTATTTTGAATACAATTATATAATTATATTAATTAAATGAATTCTAATGTAATAAAATTAATTTTTAAACTATATATAGTATAAATTTTTATATTTTTAATTCGTTTATTTTTTCATTAAATTGGGCCCTCTAACTAAATTCTTTGGTAAATTGAAACTCAACGGGATATGAGAATGTAAAGTAAACATATAAGAAAATATTGAATGAAAAGTAAATCATTCTACTCAAAAATTGAAACTATGGTCATGTCCATTTTAACATTCCTCTAAACTTAAAAAATATTATTGTGAAAAAATCTTGCATGAATTTCTATTTGGGTTCTATCTGAGTTATATAGAATGGTGGTGTTTGTAACTCATACAAACATATTTTATAGATGAGAAGTGTTTTTTTTTTAAGTTTCAAGACTTAACTTTTTCAAATTTTAAATATTTTTCACTATTAATTAGAGTTCTAAAATATGCCCAAATTTTGCAAAATAAATTCTATAATTGGTAAAAGAGATGAAAAATGAAGGGAGGCAAGTGCAAAACAAAAGCTTCCAAAAATTTAAGATATTTTTCAGAGCGTAAAACTCCAAACTATTAAAATCGGAAATGGATCATCAAAAGGATTTGATGTGTTATAGTTAAAAGCATACACAAAACCACCACCTTTAAAAAGAAAAATAAATGGTGGTTACACACACACCATCGATGGACTATATGGGGTTATATAATAGACATTAAAACACGCCATGGATGCAAACATTTTGAAAGGTGTGTGTGATCCGATTGGTGCGTTTTAAGTGATGTGTTGTGTTTTTGGGAAAGAAGAAAAAAACAAGAAAGAACACACGATTTTCAGTGGTACATCCACTCTTCCCTATCATCGTGGTTACCTACTTAACTAAACTCGACTTGAAGGAATCCTCCCCATTAAAATCAAGATTGCATTAAAAAATTCAGAATATTTACAAAAACACCCTTTTCTTATTTCAATTGCAAAAAACAATTTCAGAAAAAAATATCGAAATAATAAAAATGTCAAGGGCAAATTCTCCTGTACACCTCATGCATCAATAGAATTTGGTGCAATTTGTTGAAGGAAGACAAATTGTGAGCCTTCATCAAATGTAATGATTGAGGCATGAATTAGGCCCCTCATCAAGTATGGTTAATAGAGGAATGAATCAGACATTTTATGTATTGAATATAACCTATATAAAGGGACCTTTTGGTGGAATAATATGATATGTCTACTTCTTGTTTTCTCTCTTCTCTTTATTTTCCTTCATATCCTTAAACACGCTCTTAATTTCAAGAATATTTTTAAGACATAATGTCTCATTTTATTTAGGCAATTAGTTTTAGTTTTAAGTTGGATTTTTTTTATGAGACCTTACTTTATTGGCTTTGGCATATCAGTGAATTTGAATTGTATTCTAAAGTATTGAATTTAATGTACATTAATACACATGGTTCAAAATTGCACTCTCACGATGTAAAGTAACACATTTGAAAATTAGTAAATGAAAACCAAATAATTCTACTCAACAGTGCACGATGTAAAGTAATACATCTAAGAAATATGAGAAAATATCGAATGAAAAGTAAATCATTCTACAGAAATTGAAACTCAACAGGATATGAGAATGTAAAGTAAACATATAAGAAAATATTGAATGAAAAGTAAATCATTCTACTCAAAAATTGAAACTCAACCGAATTTGAGATTTCTTTGATGTCTAATGACACATTTATAAATCAAAGAGGTTTTGTATGAACCCAGAGCTAATCGAACCTTGTTAAATATTAAAGATATTCACGCCAACAATAATCATTTGAAAAGTGAAAATGACATCTAAATATATTACCTCTAATGAATTTGGAAGAACACACATCTTAGAGAAACTAATGAGTCAATCTAGTGAGATGTACCTCACTACTAACCTAATTTTTTTTAATACATTGTTTTACGTACCTCACATAATGGACTATGTGACATTATTTAATACATGATGATTTGTATGTTGAAGAAAAAATCATACAAACATCCCTTTTATTTGAGTGACGAATAAATTGGGACTATCTGATACAGTGCACGATATCGATCATGTTGCTACTCCAATCGCAACTTTTGATTTATGAAGCACCAGATAATCTATATACATCCCCTTTGCCACGTTAAAGTCTCAAATGCATATTCACTCATGCCAAGTCTGCTCATTAGCGAAAGTAAAATCGAGACCTTCTTATAATAAAGATACAAAATTAAATATTCCATTCTTTAAAGGTTATAATATTATATGTGTGAACCAATTCTTCCAAAATTTGGACCCATTCAAGTACTTTATGGATATGGTTGATACTTCGACACACTGGTCACATGTCATTTTACTTTCCACAAGAAATTCTGCATTATAAAATATTATTTGCACAAATTATACATTCAAGGGCTCACCACCCTAATCAAACTAGATAACTTTTTACATCAAAAGGATTTGATGATTATTGAATGTCTATTAGGATCAATTTAGAGTATCCTAGACCCCATGTGCATACACAAAATGGTCTCATAGAGGCCACCTTTAAAAGAAAATAAATGGTGGTTACGATACTAATTTATGTGCACCAACGTGTTTATCTCTATATGGGGTTATATAATATTGCATGTAGTTTACTTATTCATTTCAGACCCACTGTTGACCAACCATTTTATGTGTACCAGTTGGTAACTGGATATATATAAGCCTAGCATTTTACAACTACGCGTAATTGATATGTGCCTATAGCGCCTCCACAGCGCACTAAGATGGGTTCTGAGATATGATTAAGTATTTATGTTGGGTATGAACCTCTAACAATTTTCCGCTAGATTTGCGTATTGTCACTTTAATGAGACTATCTTCCCGTCGTTAGGCGGAGATAAGGAAAATGATTTTCTAGGGAAACGACAGGAAGTATCGTGGTCTGTCCCCACTCCGTCTCATTTGATCCTCGAACTGCACATGTGAAAGTAAAGTATAAATAATAATTGATATTTGAAATGTAGTAGATTCGATGCCTGATGCGTTTATCGATATTGCTAAAAGTGACTAGGTCTCATATACCAGCTGCAAATGTGTCTACAAGGTTATAAGTCCCTAATAAGGGGTACAGCTCCACAGGAAAGGTGCTGCAACCACACTTGGTGGAGGTGTGGTTGAGGATGTGGCTCTCAAAAGGAAATGAGGGAAGCCACCTGGTTTGATTGACACCCACCAAAGAAAAGAGTAGGTGCGGCACAACCTAATCCATTGATCATTAAACCATCTAATAATATAATCTATGATTATAGTTATGTCCAAGAACCAATACTGGAGGATGCTCCGATGTTTGAAATGATTCCAGAGAATAAATAAATCTCTATTAATTATGATAGTGCATATGAGTCGATGGACAGCTGTTGCACACAGATTGGTGATGATTTTTCTTATACTGTTGCTCGATAAAATTATAGAGCACAGTGATATCGAACCACGCTCGGTTGTAAAATGTCAACATAGAGCATATTAGCCTAAATGTATAGAAGCAATTCAGGTAAAACTTGATTCTATGACAAAGAAACTGGTATTTGGTTCAGTAGTGCTAACCCTACCAAGTGTAAAGCCTGTAGGACATAAATTAATCTTTGTCACTAAGCGTAATGAGAAAAATGAGGTCCTGAAATACCTCACAACGCCCTGGAATTGACTATGAGGAGCTATACTCCCATAATGCAGCTTAATAGTTTCCAAAGGACTGGAGACGCAACTTAAGAATGTGTTTAGTGCATATCTCTATGGGGATCTTGATTTAGAGATATATATGATAGTACTAGATGACTTTCTACTACCCAAGTCAAGTGACTCTAAATCACAGAGTGCATATATAATCAATTTGAAATGTTCACTAATGAATTGAAATAATTTTGATGGATGTGGTATACCCGTCTAAGTGACAACTTGATTGGAAAAGTTATAATAACAATGAACTGTACCCCTGCGTATTTATAAATAATATAAGTTACGGATTTACAAATATATCAATTTATGTTGATGAATGAACATAATAGACACTCTTAATGGAATAAGTGAAACCATGAACTACTTGAAATCCAAAGTTGAGATAAAGGATCTTGGAAAAACTCGGTCCAAACTAGAACACCGAGCTTGTGGAATACTTATCCACCAGTATGCATTTGTCTAAAAGATGTTCAGGCGATTTAACATGGACAAAGTGCATGCGGTTAGCACTCCCAGGTCGGTCGAAGTTTAGGTTTAAAGAAATATCTATTACGTCTGAAGGAAGATGATGAAAAGTTATATTCATCCAAAGAAAGGTGACGAAGTGTTATTGGGAGCTGGAATTCCTATTTAAGTTGAATAAGCGCATTATTGAACTTAGCTCAATCACTCGACCATATATTACACTCTCAATGAACTTGCTAATATAAATTTAGTTAAGGACCAAATGCAATATCATCGGAATGGTGCCATGTATACGCTCTGATACCTAAAAAGAAACCTTTAAATAGGTTTGGTATGTGATTACTGAAAATGCTAAAAGGACCATTGATGGAATTGTGACCCCTAAAGAAATCTGGAAAGGGACAACAAATGAAATTGTAACCCTTAAGAAAATGTTGAAGCTACCCCTTATACCTATAGACTAAATAATGTGTTAGTTGATTTTGTTTATGTTGATTATCTTTGTAATCCTCATAAAGGTCATTCTCAAACTGGTTTATGCATTTACAATTGGAAACAACATTTTTTACTCAAGTACAAGTAACTCAAGTAAACTCTAAAGAAATTGTGTTTGATTTGTTTACATAATTATTGTCAAGAACAATTCTTGAGAAGTATGTGACAAGAATTGAGATTTGTAGCTCACATGATAAACGTACTTATCAAGTGAGAGACGTACACTTCAGAAGTCTCAACATAGGTGAGTTGTAACTTCTTTTCCTTCGACCAAGGTTTATTTTCAGTTGAATTTTGGGTTTTTGTTACTTGGCAAGGTTTTTAGCGAGACAACATTTATGCACCTACCACCTTTTTTTTTGATTTGACACAAGGGGGAGTGTTGAAGGAAAACAAATTGTGTGCCTTCATCAAATGTAATGATTGGGGCATGAATTAGGCCCCTCATCAAGTATGGTTAATAGATGAATGAATTAGACATTTTATGTATTGAATGTAACCTATATAAAGGGACATTTTGGTGGAATAATATGATATGTCTACTTCTTGTTTTCTCTCTTCTCTTTATTTTCCTGCATATCCTTAAACACAATTTAATTTTAGGAGTTTTTTTAAAAAAAAAAAAATCAATTTTAGTTTTTTTTTTCAATTTCAATTTTCTTTTAATTTTAATTTTAGTTTTAATTTATTTATTTTTTTATTAGGACCCAACCCAAAAAAACACAATTTAAGTGATATATAAATCAATTAGTTTTTTTTTCAATTTCCGAATGATTCATATATAATTTAGGATTCATTGTTTAACGGTTAGGATTTAAAATGTATAATTTATTCAAATTAATATGCATATGATATGATAGTAACTCAATCTCAAAAGGGATTGGTACAAATTATAACGACAGTCATTTTAAAAAATATCTAACACAGCCTTATCTCTCTTATCTAATTTGCAGCTCCAAGATTGCCGTTCCTTTGTAAAGCTTCTTCAAAGAAATGGCGCAATCTCTTTGTTGTTCATCTTTTCTTTCGGTAAATACCACTCAAAAACCAGGTACTTTTCTCTTATCTCTCTCTCTGAATATTTGGTTTTCCATTGCATTCTGCGAATTTTGAGTGGATTAATTTTTTTGCAGGACTTATCAGTCACAAATATACCAGTAGAAACGCGAATTGGATCACGGATACTACTTATAGCTCCAATAATGTTAATTTCGATGCTTTGAAAGTTAATGTGAGTGCTAATTTGCTTTTCAATTTTGCGATAATTGTTCCTTTTCTAGCTCACAGGGCTTAATTGAGTCAATTCAGATGCATATATCAATTAAGAGTAGGTCTAGTGTGCAAATTTGTATAGATGAAAATCTATAAAATTGTTCTAAATCAACCAACTACACACTAAACACTAAATAATTAACCCTAAATTATGACTTATTTGAGCTGGGTGAACCATGAACTAGTCGGGTCGAGTGAACCATGAACCACTCAATTTTGTATTACATTCATCAATTATAGAATTTGGTTGAAAATTAAAGTTTTTGCATCTATACAAATTTGCATACTAGACTTTATCATCAATTAATCATTGTATTGTTTTGAATATCTTGGCCAATTTGGGGGACTTGTTTTGTTTCGTTATCGAAATGCTGAAGGTTCATTTCGTATTTGTAAGGTGTTTGATATTATGTATATTTCATATTTTAGGTTTCAATTGTTATGTACTCAGGGTTTTGCTGCATTTCAATTGTCCTCTCTTTTATCTCCATTTTATCTGTAACTATCACTCAAAATTCATCCAATTCTATGAATTTCATTCGGGCTTGTTGTAATATACAGGCTACTGAAAACAACCCGGACACGAAAGCTACTGAGAAAACACCGGCCACGAAAGCTACTAGCCTGCTCTGTCCTGACTGTGAGGGTAATGGTAAGTGAGACATGATGTTGTTGGTGATTGTATACATGCCTATATTTTGCATCTTGTATTGATAGGGTGTAGGTTATTCATCTTCTTTTGGATGTATCTAAAGAGGTTGAATATAATGAATAGCAACATATTAAACCTCCAAGGGTTGGCCTAGTGGTGTAGGCTGATAGGAGTGTACTCCTTTCTAAGTCTCAGGTTCGAACCCCCTAAAGTTCGATCAATCCTTGAGATTGGCCAGTCCATGCAGAGCTTAGCTATGGCTTGAAGTGGGGCCCCCGCTAGTGGACGGTGAGTTCTGGTTCCCCGGATTAGTCAGTCATTGGACCAGCTCTGGCTTATAGTGGGGCCTCCGCTAGTTGACAGTGGTTCTTGTCCCCCGGATTAGTCGGTCCTTGGACCGGATACCGAGTTATCAAAATAAAAAATGAATAGCAACATATTACATATGTGCTTGTTACTATAGATTGTTACTTTTTTTGAGATATATACAAGAAGCTGTGATGATGATGTTACTACATTGTCTTTGTAATTGTAATTGGTCTATCACTTGATCACTTTTACGATTATTACTCTGTTTTTGTCTCCCAATGTATTGCATGTTTAACATGTTTTAGTTTCCAACAACGTGAAATTATGTAGGAAGTATTGAGCAAAACTATAAACCTTGGATTCACTTAGCTCATCTCTTTATCAATGTTGGTATGTTTTATGTAATATTGACTAAAGGGAAGATGGGAAAGCATCGTTTAAGTAAATGGTTGAGTAACTTTGTAAAGATCTTATCTTTTCATTCATCATTGTTCTTCTACATTCATCATTTTTCTTTTCTCAATTAACGGGCAGATCTCTTAGTTTTTCTTTTGGTGAACTGTGTAATAAAATAAACTGTATATGTATCTTTCTTTTGCTGATATACTATTTGTAGGTGCTAAACAATGTGGACAGTGTGAAGGTGGTGGAATCAATATAGTAGACCACTATGATGGACGGTACAAGGCTGGCGCCTCATGTTGGCTTTGCAGGTATATTGTCATTATCATTCGCAGTTTTACTGCGTGGTATTGAGCTTCTTCTTAAGAATCTAATGATTGAATATTGTCAACATGTGCTATTACATTTTCTCAATATAAAAGAATGAGTAGAATAGACCTTAGCAAGGTTGATGAAAAATCCATGCCTTAGAAATTCTTTCTAATGTATGAAACCTATCGATATTGTTTGTACTTTCTTTTCATGAAGTTTGTTTAACCATCATATCCATTTTCTATTTGGCAAGCAAACTTTTGATATCTTCATGAAGTTTGTTTAACCATCATATCCATTTTCTTTTTGGCAGGCAAAATTTTGATATCTTAGAAATCTCGTTAGAAAAAAGAAAAGAAATTATATAGCTTCATATTTCATTAATACCGATATTCAATACTTGGATTATGGCGTAGTTTGTCCAGGGTTGATTCATACCTATGATTATCAAGATTGCCTGAACAAACTATGCCAGGATTGATCAAAACTTTTGCTTATCTTAACATTAGAAATCTGCATATTTGGCAAGTTCATGTAAATTTATTAACTGATACTCCCTCCGTCCCCCAAACGTATGATAGAGGGCTGAAACATGTTTTACGGAAAGGTAGATTAAGCAAGTCTTCTGACACAATTTTTTTAATCTTTATAGTCCAACAAACACTTAATTACTCAAGTTATCATTATACTTTACTCACATTTAATTATGTTATTCATAAATGGACTTAATCTACATTTTCGTAAAACATGTAAAAACCCTCTGAGCATACTTTTGGGGGACGGAGGTAGTATGACATTAGTCTTCTCTATTTTCTATTTTTTACCAGAAATATTACATTTGTGCTATTCAAAATACACAATGTGTACGATACTAACTTCAGGTCTTCATCCACAGGGGTAAAAGGGAGGTTCTTTGTGGCAACTGCAATGGTGCTGGATTTCTTGGTGGTTTCATGAGTACATTAGAGGATTAGGGTAAAATCGTCTAATCTTCAACATCTTCCCCGATCACCATCTCTTTGTTTATGTTGTAGTATCAATTTTGTCGACAAGGGTAACAATAACATAGATGATCTTGGTCATGTACTACTTTGTGCATGTTACTTGGTGTGTATGTATGTACCCAGTTATTTCATATTGAGCCTTTCATTTCACCACAACTCCATCTTTATTATATTACAATCTCATGCTCATTTAATTAACTAGATGAGAAACCGCCTAAAACATTGAATGTTCGTAAAAATCAATGTTATAGTTTTATTTTTTTTCAACAATTCAAGAATAAGCAAACTGAGCAAGCTGATGAGCCACGAAGTTTACTGTTTTTCTCGTTCAAGTAAAGGAGACACGATCTACGTCATTTGCCAACATCAAAATATCAGGCACAAGCTTTCACGTATAAATCGGCTTCAATAGCAAGAACAATAGAATTCGAAATATGAAATGAAAAAAGTTCAACACCACAAGAATAAGCAAACTGAGCAAGTTTACAATTCTCCTCGTCCAAGTAAAGGAGACACGATCTAAGTCCTTTACCAACATCGAAACATAAGGCACAAGCTTTCCCGTATAGGTGAGGTCAAGCTTGGGACTAACCAAAGAAGCAATCATCGTTTAAAAATGAAATTCGATCTCCAAATCACGTATTCCCCGATCCTGAGCTAATAGCCTCCACTACCCCGACATTCCAACTACTGCACGCGCTTCAGCATAACACCAACTCACCTCTCCAAACTCATCCCTACACCTCCAATGGAAGCGCCAAATCCAACCCGAATCAAGACATCTGCATTTAGATTTAAACGGTTTGAACTCGACGGCTTCCATGTCACTCCCCCCTCTCTTCCCTTGCAAGAACTACGACTCTGAGGTTGTGACTTGAAGAAGTCACGTTGATGAACCTCAACGATCCTCCATACATCCCAGCCTCCAACTTCTTATCCTGGAACACCATCTAATTACGTGCATACTAGAAATAACTTAAAGTAGTCACAAATACACAAAACATCTCATCATCAAGATCTGACCATACGTCTATCAACCACGAAGGCAGGAGACGAACCCGACGTGAATCGAATCGAGACCACAATTGCTACACATGTCTCGCACATGTTGGAAAAATTAATGATGAGACCCGACCAATGGTCATCCAGATTTGATTTGAACATATCTGCGTGATTCATTGAATTTGGACGTTTTGTAATCCTCAGGGAATTTCCTGAGATCACGCGGTCAATAAATGCTCACGATCTTAGTGGGCCTCAACTTATTTCTCCACGTCTTCTGAATGGGAATTCTTGTATATAAGTTGGTTTTTTCATTATTTCAAATGATAATTTTAGAAAACACGCGTAAACTTTTTGCATAGAGTTTTGAGAAAACTTCTGCATATTTTTTAAGGATTTCGTTCTGCTCGTACTCCGGTTGAGTTCGCTGAAACTTTCTTTTCGGTGGTGCTACTGAAATTAAAGTGTGAAACCGTTTTACCTTTTGGGGAAATTTGCGCACGATCTTGTGAGCACTATCCAGAGCGTAATTTGTCTTGTGGGGAAAAGGGTTTTCCTTGACTCGGTTTCTGGTTGTTTTTATTGATTTCTTTTTCATCGCAATGAGATATTTTAACAATCGCAAGACAAATTAAATATACTTCACTGCATATGAAATTGTAAACAATTGTTATTCAGAATTTATTTTCTGAAAATGAAGATCTCCTGATTGAATATTGGGATGAGAAGATTAACCTTGAAATGGTTGTTCTTAAATTTTGAAGGTCGAGGCCTTGTTAGTAAATTTTGGCAGCGCGAAGCCAAATAATAGAAACCACTTGGGCAATGGCCTGGTGGATTGGTCAAATTAATTTAATTAATTGAATCGGTCAAATTATTCCCATCTTTCTCGCAATCACCAGTTGTCGTGAATTGAAAGGGTCAGCAATTGTAGTGTACATTAATTGCATGAGTTGGGCCTTTAATTATTGAAATGAGAATAATTAATATTGGTTGGGCCATTGAGGCCTGAATGTGATTGTTGGTTGTTGGAATCATAAACGGCATCAAAGTGGGGACGGCGCTGTGGTAGGCGAGGCTGCCGTGAAGGGGATGGCCACTGTTGGGTTGTGCTTAGGAGGGAGGAGAGGGGTGGGGTTTGCACGCAGGGAGAGGGAAGGAGAAAGGAAGCAGTGGGCTGATATGGATAAAAATAAGGGTGTTTCTACTAATCTCTCGGGAGGTGTGGTGTATTTCCTAATTATGGGGGTGCAAGTAACCTGAGCCATGATAAACCCATTTTAATTGTAATCTAAAGGGGTTTATTAATTTGATAAAGCAATATGATATGGTGCACCCTTCTTCCTTCTTGAATGGACGCAGTGTCTATGTTCAAAGAACTAATGAGAATCATGAGAATCGAAACGGTGCCACCGGCGGAATTGAGAAAAAAGGGGTAACGAAAACATTTTTGTGACGACCTCTCCTTTTTCCAATCAAAGTGGGCCATTGCGTTATTTGGGCTGAAGGCCATATCAATTCATTGTGCCATTTATTGTTTTTCTGAAGAAAGAAAAACAAGTAACCAAATTAATTAAGATTATATGGGCTTTAATTGAGGTAGACCATTTAGTTGGTCTTGTTAACTCATATCACTTGAGTCATGATTAATAAATTGAGCCATTTAGAGAAAAGTGGCAAATTTGATTGAATCTTGACCAGTCAATGTTATGGAATTTATTAATAATATTTGAGGTATTATAAATATTATTCATAATTGTGAATCCCTTGATTGTTGACATCAAATTTATATTTGAAATTTGATTTGGGATCAAATATTTTGCATTTGAGAGTGCAAATTCTAATTTGGATTTAATCCAAAATGTTTTTACTTGTATAATTCGCTTGGAAATTATTTACGAGTAAATGATGTCAATTAAGGCATTTTAAAGTGTGCTTGAGAGTACAAATTATGATTTGGATTTAGTCCAAAAGATTGACTTGTACAATTCAATTTGAGAATTGTTCACGAGTATATGATGGGATTTAAGACCTCATTTGAAATAGCGCTTGAAAGCGATTTGTGGATTAAATTTAATTCAAAAGATTGTTAATTGACTCATATAATTCAGTGAAGAATCATTGGAGAGTCAAAGGTGGAATTATGAGTCCACTTGAAATTGAATTTAATTTTTGTATTTTGACCATTATTAAATTAAAGTTTCAAACTCGAATTTGTTGGGACTGATAAAATTATAAATTTTAAGGTCCAACAAAGAATTTGAATATGAATTCAAAAACGATTGGTTATTTATATAAATTTTCAAAAATTTTGAAAGAATAAGGGAAAGAAAGATTTTCTTGATTTTCTTGAAAAGATATTATGGAAGATATGTATTCTTGCAATACAGGTATATCTCATAAATTCAAGAAGATCCAAATCTTGGAATCTTGATCCTTATTTTTTTCGAAAATTCCCATAACAAGAGGAGTTGGGATTTTTGTGGAATATTATTTTAATTATGGAGAAAAGAATATATATGAGATATATTCAAGATTTCTTGGAGATCAAGAAAAAGATTTTTCCACATTATTTTTTCCCAAAAATTCGACCAACCCCTCATCTATAAATAGGGGATGATTCTTTCATTCCCATGTACAATTCCATGTGCTGGAAAAATTAGTAAATCCACAAAGGTGGTGCAACAAATTTTTATTTTCCCTTTTGTTAATTGTTCGCGAGCTTCCTTCCACCGGATTGACAAGCAAGGACTAGGGAATACTTGGGAAGGCTTTTTGGTGTGTTTTTATCGGTGAGACCATTGCCACTCCAAGAGGTTAGTTCACGTAAACCCGTAGTAATTCCGCATGCGTAGGATTTATGTGAACTGTTTATATGCATGATTTGTTGTTGAATTATTATTTGAATTAATATAGGATTAATTCATGCTAGTAATAATTGTTAGAATTAAATTTGTATTTAAATATTCATCCCGAATAGATCCGTGCAATTAATTCCCCAACAAATGGTATCAGAGCCACGGTTTCGGGCTCTGATTTTTAAATTGTAATTTAATTCGTTTCCATTAAATTTGAAATTGGATAGTATAATTGCTAGATCTTTTTTGCAGGTATCCAATTGTCATGGAATTTAATGTGTTTATTTATGCATGCATATAAATTGTGGTTTTTTTTAATTCGATTCGTTCGAATTCGTTTTGCCTCGTGAGAAAATCCACGAGTAGATTAGAATTTGTTTGATTTGATCAATATAATAGACTAGTCTAGATCAATGTTTATTTATTTTTGTAAATAAATTGTAACCGGATCGGAAACGGAGGTGGAGACGAAGAATTAAAAAGCGGGATCGAAGCGTAGGCGGCGTGCATCGCGCAAAAACGCGTAAAGGAGGAAGACGCGCGGATGGCGTCTTGGTCGCTGGGCGCTGGCGTGGGGCAAGGCCGCCTGGCCGAGCACGCTACGGACGGGGAGTCCGCGCAGCAGCGATCCTTGCTGGATGGCGATGGGCATGTGACAGGGGCAGAGACCGGCGAGGTGGCATCGACGCGGACGGCATGGGCGGGAGCGCGAAGGCCCGCGGCGCGTCTTTATGGGCGGCGCTACCGCCGACACCCTCCGAAGCTTGCTGCCGAGCGGGGCATGATCTGTCGGGCGACGTGGATACTGAAGCGCCAGCTACAAGGCTACGGACGCTTACTCGACACGACCGGAGTGCTGGGAACTGTTCGACCCACGAAATGGTCGATGATGTGGCTTGACGAGGCGGTTTTTCAAGGCGGTCAAGTGGGAGCTTTTTCGAGACTTTAACGATGAAGGCTATGAAGACGATTTCTCAAGATGGGAAAGACATGACAAAAATTAACCATGACAATTGGATATATGTTCCCAATATGTTTAATTTTTTATTTTGATGTTATGCATTATTTTATGCTTATTTAAATTGTGTTTAAATTTGCGATGCATGAGAAAATATTTTGAAAAATCTCACTTTCGAAAATTACTAAGTATGCTTAAACAATTAATTGAACAATTTTATGGATAATAAAATTGAATTAATTGTGTCCTCCATGATTTATTTATTTGTGGATTCTTTTGGAGAAATTCCCCCTCACGGGACGTTCAAAAGATAGCTTTCACATGAATAAATTCCAAATGGATGATTGTGGATTATTACTAGTGGCGACGATGACCCTCCCCACGAGGCTCGTTCAAAGTGAAATAATAATTATGTATTTAATCATGGTTATTACTTAGGTATAAAATTGATATGCATATATCCCTCAAGTCCTCGTCAATTTTATATTGGTCAAGTGGGAGCCAACTATTAATCTAGATATTAAAGGTTTGTAACTGTTCTTGTTTGTAACCTGCTTGAATGTGTTTAAATAATGACCCACCCCACGTGGCTTATTTAAACTGTTTTGAGATGTTGGCTGATGCATGTTCATATTTTTTTGAGATTTTAATATGAAACATGTGATCGAACCTTGTGATATATTTGTGCTTATGCATATTATTATTTATTTCAGTTCATCATGTCGCAACCTTTTAATCCACTGTTATATACACTCAAAGAACACCAATTAACTGGTGACAACTATGTTGTTTGGAAACGAAATATGAGTTTTGTCTTACCTGCACAAGAACATCATTGGGTTCTTGATGTACCCAAGCCCCGTATGCCTCGACTGATGGATCGCTGATGTGGAAAGACACTTGTATAATATTTGGGGAGAAGCCAATGAACCCATGAAACGTGTAATCTTAACTTCACTGTCGATGATTTGAGACACATTCATGAAGGTGTTGAGTCCGCCGCAAAAAATTATGCAAAGTCTTGAAGAAATGTTTTTAACAAAAGACCGCATGATCAATCAGTTTAAAAATGACGACGTGGCAAAGCTAAAGATGGTCGAGGAACACCGTAAGGGGAGCATGTTCTCAGAATAAAACGTCATTTTGAAAAACTGGCTTATCTCGGTACTAAGTATTGTGATGAGGCTCAAATCGAATTTCTTTTGCTAACTCTTCCAAGGTGCTTCGATGGGTTTTACTGTAGTTTTGTGATGAGCGATCACATGTTTACTATGGACACTCTACAAGAAGTCTTGGAGAAGATAGAGAAGCATTTAGGAAAGAAAGACGAAGCATTGGTGACCAAAAGTCTTTTCTCAAGATCTAGGCCAATGGAAGGCAAGACTCAAGAAAAGGAAAGTGGTCAGATCCAAATCAAACCCATCACTAAAAAAAGTAAGAGAAAGGCAATAAATTTGGATGGGTGTCAAGAAAGTACCAAAAGGAAAATATTTTAACTGCGGTGAAAAGGGACATTGGAGGACAGCCTGTTCCAAACCCAAAAGGAATGGAAAGAAAGGTAATTCTCACGCACTAGTTGTTGAAACTTGCTTAGCGACGTATGCCTCCCATTTATGGGTGATGGATACGGGATCCACTAATCATGTTTATTTCACTTTACAGGGGTTCAAGCGGACCCGACAACTTAGTGGGAGTGAGATACTCATCACACTAGGCGATGCTACGAGAGTGGCAGCTGAAGTAGTGGGAGAAGTGCACCTGTCTTTTGAAGACAGAGTTTTAATTTTAAGAGATGTTCTTTACGTTCCGAATTTTAGAAAGAATTTAATTTCGGTTTCTAAACTTTACCTTGATGGATATTCGTTTACTTTTGATAAATTTGTTACCATTTATCTTTATGATAAATTTATCTATCATGGAACGTTGTCAAATAATCTCTATACAATTAACTGTGCACACCACTCACGAAATGCATCCTATAACACATCAACTGTTTCCGATAAAAGAAAACGTTCATCAGACATGAACGAGACACTTCTATGGCATCTAAGATTGGGACATATTAATCCAAAGAGGATCCAAAGGTTGGTAGAAGACGGTTCACTAGAGTCTCTCCAAGTTGAACCAATTTCAACCTGCGAATCATGTTTGGAGGGTAAAATGACCAAGAGGGCATTCGGAGCCAAGGGGAATAGAGCCAAAGAAGTGTTAGAAATTGTTCACACAGACGTATGTGGTCCAATGTCAACCAAAGCAAGAGGAGGTTATGAGTATTTTGTCACTTTTATTGATGACTACTCAATGTACGGTTATATTTTCCTTATGAAGCATAAATCTAAGACCTTTGAGAAATTCAAAGAATTTAAGGCTCAAACAGAGAATCATAGGGAAAAACGTATCAAGTCTCTACGATCCGATCGTGGAGGCGAGTACCTCAGCGATGAGTTTTTGAACAACTTGTCAGATGAAGGGATTATATCCCAGCTAACTGCACCCGGAACCCCTCAACAAAATGGGGTTGCAGAGCGAAGAAACAGAACTCTTTTGGAAATGGTTAGATCAATGATGAGTTATGTGGATCTTCCCAAGTCGTTCTGGGGTCATGCCTTGGAAACAACGGCTTACATTCTGAACTTGGTGCCATCCAAATCGGTTCCCAAAACTCCCAAATAATTGTGGACCTGGCGCAAGCCCAGCTTGAGACGCATTAGAATTTGGGGGTGTCCGGCCTACGTGTTGGACAAGGAAGCCGGAAAATTGGATCCTCGATCATAATTAAGGTTGTTTATAGGATACCCCGAGGGAACAAAAGGGTGTATGTTCTATGGTCCCGAAGATCAAAAGGTGGTAATAAGCACTCACTTTAGATTTTTGGAAGAAGACTATATGAACGAAAGAAGACCCAGAAGTGAGATTACCTTAAATGAGCAAAGGGGGCTAACCTCATTGCCAACTGTACAAGATGACATACCAAATGACACACTTTCACAACCGGAACCTCGTCGTAGTGGGAGGGTTGTGAGACAGCCCGAGAGATTCATAGGGATAGGAGAGTCCTCGGACTTGATTCCCGGACAAGACGAATCAGACCCATGGACATATGATGAGGCAATCCAAGACAAGGATGCGGTTTCTTGCAAAAAGCGATGAAAGCCGAAATGGGTTATGTGGATCATAACAGAGTGTGGGAGCTAGTCGAACCACTTAATGGGGTCAAACCCATTGGTTGCAAGTGGGTATACAAGAGAAAAAGAGGACCGGACGGGAAGGTGGAAACCTTCAAGGCAAGGCTTGTGGCGAAAGGTTATACTCAGAAAGAAGGGATCGACTATGAGGAAACCTTTTCACCTGTAGCAATGCTCAAGTCCATCTAAATTCTCTTGTCGATTGCTGCGCATCTCGATTTTGAAATCTGGCAAATGGATGTCAAGACAACTTTCCTTAACGGAAGTCTTGATGAAGAAATCTATATGCAACAACCCCAAGGCTTCATTGAAAAGGGCCAAGAACACCTAGTTTGTAAGTTCATGAAGTCCATTTACGGACTCAAACAAGTATCCAGAGCTTGGAACCAATGTTTTGATCATGTTATAAAGTCTTATGGGTTTGATCAAAACGAGTTCGAAAGTTGTGTGTACAAAAAGTGTGTCGGAACTGCATTGGTATTCTTAGTACTATACGTAGACGACATTCTGCTCATCGGGAACGATGTAAAGGTGCTATCAGATGTAAGGACATGACTTTTAAAATAATTTGATATGAATGACTTAGGGGAAGCCGGGCACATCCTTGGGATCAAGATCACTCGAGATCGCAAGAAAATGATGATAGGCTTATCGCAAGCTTCATACATAGACACTGTCTTGAAACGATTCAGCATGCAGGATTCCAAGAAAGGCTTCGTACCTTTCAGGCATGGAATCCATCTATCCGAGGAAATGTGCCCTAAGACACAAAAGAAGATAGATGACATGAAAGGCATTCTTATGCTTTCTACCGCCGGAAGCCTTATGTATGCAATGTTGTGCACGAGACAGGATATCCGCTTTGCCGTTGGCATGGTGGCAAGATATCAAAGTAACGAGGAAAGAACATTGATCGACGATTAAAAACATTCAAGTATCGAAAAAGAACTTCGAGATAGAATGTTGGTTTATCGATCCGATAATATAATCCCCATCGGCTACACTTCTAACTCGGATTTCCAATCAGACTTAGATTCCAGAAAATCTACCTCCGGTAGTGTGTTTTGCATGGGGGGAGGAGCCATGACATGGAGAAGCGTTAAGCAGAAATGCATCGCAGATTCTACCATGGAAGCCGAATATGTAGCTGCTTGCGAGGCAGCGAAAGAAGCGGTTTGGCTCAAGAACTTCCTAGTGGACTTGGATGTAGTTCCGAATTTGCCCAGCACAATCACTGTTTATTGTGACAATGCCGGAGCAGTTAAAAATTCAAGGGAACCAAGAGCCCACAAGTCCAGCAAACACATTTAAAAGAAATACCATCTTATACGAGAAATCGTTAAGAGAGGAGATATAGAGGTGGCAAAGATCGCGTCAGAAGACAACCTAGCAGATCCATTCACAAAGGGTCTGCCTCAGAATACATTCGAGAGACATGTGGAAGGAATGAGTGTCAAGACCGTTGTCAATCTGCTTTGAGTATAAGTGGGAGACATTATTAGGTTCGTGTAGGTGACATTGTATGTCACGTATTAGGAACTACACGAGACATGTTGTAGTATACTTAAAAGCAGACTTTGAGTATAAGTGGGAGATTGTTGGGATTATCTTTGGAAAGTATGCTTTTACTTTGTATAATCGGTGAATTTTCGACTTATTTTTGAAATAAATGTTTTTATCACCGATGCTTTAAATATCATTGAATGTTACATATATTTCTTGCATAACTGTTCAATAAATAGACGTGTTACATTGTAGTTAATTTAGTGATACCGGATCACGTAAGATTAAATTAGGTCCCTTGTAAACCAAAAAGTACACCATTCACGACCTAGATGGAAATGAACAATCCATCGTGAAAGGTTGAAGTGTAAGGCTCAGATTGGCTTATCTTGACCAAGAGATTACACTTGTGCATGTCTAGTGCATTGAATAGGACCTACAGGAGGACAAATTCTTCAGAACTGAACTAGGAAGAATTAGACCTCAGTGGTTCGTTATTTCTTAATCTTCGTCCCTTAAATAGGATCGCGTGTGGTTAGTAATTATTAATTTGACTTATTACGGGTAGAGAATCAACGAGATTCAATACTTTATATCTTGGGCAATATTATTGGTCACATGCGATTGCTAAGATTTAATACGGAGAATCGTGTGCAAGTACGCTTGTTCGATTTGCCCCCTTGGGAGGTACATAAGTTTTATCATACCAAATCTTGCAAGTGGAACTAGTTTCCGGTATGGATAATAATGTTGAACCGTTCCTTTACCAAGGATAAAAGATATTAATTAATGGAAAGCTATTTCAGTGGCTTGAATTAATTAATGGGCTAGAAAATCTTAAACACGGGAAATAATAACCGGGAGCCATGTTGACTGTAATATGGGTTAAGATGGATAGTGCAATATTAATTATGTAGTGGGATTAATTAATATTTATGGGCTTGAATAATATTGTGGCTCAATATTGATAATTCAAGATCCATTGGAATGTCCAATCTTAATTCTCCTAAAGGCCCCTCAAGTAGCCCAACATAAAGTCCAATAACTGAAAAATGTGTTTAAAAATAAAATAAATTTTGTAGTTATTTTTCCTCATTTTTTCAAAAAATATAAATAAAAGGGGAGAAAGATTTTCTTTGAATTTTGTTATGGAATGAAGATATGTATTCTTGAAATACAAGATTATCTCATTAAATTCAAGAAATCTCCCACTTGTTATGAATATGTTAATTTTCGAAAATTTTGAAAGAATAAGGGAAAGAAAGATTTTCTTGATTTTCTTGAAAGATATTATGGAAGATATGTATTCTTGCAATACAGGTATATCTCATAAATTCAAGAATATCCAAATCTTGGAATCTTGATCCTTATTTTTTTCGAAAATTCCCATAACAAGAGGAGTTGGGATTTTTGTGAAATATTTTAATTATGGAGAAAAAAATATATATGAGATATATTCAAGATTTCTTGGAGATCAAGAAAAAGATTTTCCCACATTATTTTTTCCCAAAAATTCGACCAACCCCTCATCTATAAATAGGGGATGATTCTTTCATTCCCATGTACAATTCCATGTGCTGGAAAAATTAGTAAATCCACAAAGGTGGTGCAACAAATTTTTATTTTCCCTTTTGTTAATTGTTCGCGAGCTTCCTTCCACCGGATTGACGAGCAAGGACTAGGAATACTTGGGAAAGGCTTTTTGGTGTGTTTTTATCGACTAGACCATTGTCACTCCAAGAGGTTAGTTCACGTAAACCCGTAGGAATTCCGCATGCGTAGGATTTATGTGAACTGTTTATATGCATGATTTGTTGTTGAATTATTATTTGAATTAATATAGGATTAATTCATGCTAGTAATAATTATTAGAATTAAATTTGTATTTAAATATTCATCCCGAATAGATCCATGCAATTAATTCCCCAACAGGAGCTAGTTGACCTCCCCAAAGGTTGCAAGACCTTAGGATGCAAGTGGATCCTTAAAAGAAAATACAAAGCAGATGGATCAGTTGACAAATATAAAGCTCGTTTGGTTGCGAAGGGTTTTAAACAAAAAGAAGGGTATGATTTCTTTGACACCTATTCACCTGTTACGAGGATTACCTTCATTCGTGTACTTATCGCGATTGATGCTTTGCATAATCTCAAAATACACTAGATGGACGTAAAGACTGTGTTTCTTAATGGTGAGATAGATATTGAAATCTACAAGGGTTACATCACACCTAGAAATGAGGAAAAGGTGTGTAAACTCGTTCGGTCACTTTATGGACTTAAACAAGCTCCAAAGCAGTGGCATTTGAAGTTTGACAACACTATGTTGTCAAATTGGTTTCGAATTAACGAATTTGACAAGTGTGTGTATGAGAAGGATACACCAAATGGGTTTGTTATTGTATGTTTATATGTTGATGACATGTTAACCATGGATAACAATCATAACGTCAACGTTAATACGAAAAACGTGTTAAATCGAAATTTTAACATAAAAGACATGAGATTAGCATATGTGATTCTAGGAATCAAAATTGAGAGAACATCAAATGGAATTTCTTTGACACAATCTCATTACGTTGAAAAAGTATTGAAGAAATTCAATGCATTTAATGATCCACCGGCTAAAACACACATGGAACTCAATGTTCATCTGAAGAAGAACAGAGGAGAACCAGTAGCTCAGTTGGAATATGCAAGGATCATTGGAAGCGTGATGTATATTACGAATTGCATACGTCCTGATCTTGCATGTTTAGTGAATAAGCTGAGTAGATACACGAGCAATCCAAGTCGCGAACATTGGAAAGCTCTTAAAAGGGTCTTAAGGTACTTAAAGTATATCATTGACCATGGGCTACATTATACGAGACATCCAGCTATACTTGAAGGGTACAGTGATGCTAATTGGATATCGGATACAAAAGACTCGTTTTTCACTAGTGGATATGTGTTCACTATTGGAGGAGCAGTTGTATCGTGAAAATCCACAAAACAGATGTGCATTGCCAGTTCCAAGATTGAATCAGAATTCATCGCTTTAGATCAAGTTGGTGAAGAAGCAGAAATAGCTTCGTAATTTTCTGGAAGATATTCCTTGTTGGAACAAACCAGTACCATCGGTAATGGTACACTGTGACTGTCAAGCTGCTATAGGTAGAGCTTCGAGCAGTATGTATAACGAAAAGTCGAGACATATCCATCGTCGACATAACTCTGTTAGACATTTGATCTCAACTGGAGTTATAACTATTGACTTTGTAAGGTCAAAGGATAACATAGCGGATCCGCTCACGAAGAGCATATGCCGAGATCAAATGAAAGCTGATAGAGGGAATAGGTCTGAAATCCACAAAGAAAACTGAAACAGTGGAAACCCAACCATGATGACTGGAGATCCCAAGAACTTGTTTCAAAAGGGAAAACTAAACTGTGAATGTTAGTTGTACAACACTTGAAAATCATGACCATTCCTGACAGCACTGAGTCAAGTGTTGAGAACCCGTAAGATGTGGTAAAGGTTAAGTCTTTGACTTTTAATGATTCCTAAAGGTCCAGAAGGGACTGAGTATGACAGGATACTCGAAAGGATATCACCTATGTAAATGATAAGTCATGGTCGCTTCGACCAAAAAATTATGAAACACAAAAGGGCGTCCATGGCATAAACGGACAAAAACATGAGAATGAATCGGAGTCAAGACAGACTTGTGTCTGCACTGCCTGTAAGGTATACACGAAGGTGGATTAGTTCAAGGCATCGTGTCCACTAAGCCGTCGGTGTACCTGACAGTGCTGGGCTACGGAAGGTTCAAAGCCACAAACTACTTCTCTGGAAGCAACAATGTCTTAAATGAGTTGAACGATGTGTTTGCATCACTATATATTTAATTTTCACTCATGTGGGGGATTGTTGGAGAAATTAATGATGAGACCTGATCAATGGTCATCCAGATTTGAATTTGAACTTATCTGCGTGGTTCACTGAATCTGGACGTTTTGTAATCCCCAGAGAATTTCCTGAGATCACGCGGTCAATAACTGCCCACGATCTTAATGGGCCTCAATTTATTTCTCCACGTCTTCTGAGTGAGAATTCTTATATATAGGATGGTTTTTTCATTATTTCAAATGATAATTTTAGAAAATACGCGTAAACATTTTTGCATGAAGCTTTGAGAAAACTTCTACATATTTTTTAAGGATTTCGTTCTGCTCGTACTCCGGTTGAGTTCACTGAGACTTTCTTTTCAGTGGTGCTACTGAAATTAAAGTGTGAAACCATTTTACCTTTTAGGACATTTATGCACGATCCTGTGAGCACTATCCAGGGCGTAATTTGTCTTGCGGAGAAAATAGTTTTTCTTGACTCGTAAAGCGAATAAATTTAATTACGAATTAAATTATGACGTGTGGAAAATTTCATGTTGAAAATCAATTAAATTTATTTAATTGGGAATGTAAGATTAATTCCTAAAATAAATAAATAAATAATTTATAGCAAATTGAGCCTCTAAAGTCCGGTAATCAAATTGGGCCTCTAAAGTCCGGTGATCAAATTAAATTGGGCCTCTAAAGTCCAATAAATAAATAACGGGCCTCTAAAGTCCAATAAATAAATAATTGGGCCTCTGAAGTCCAATAAATAAATTAAATTGGGCCTCTAAAGCCCAATAAATAAATTAAATTGGGTCTCTAAAGTCCAATAAATAAATAATTGGGTCTCTAAAGTCCAATAAATAATTGGGTCTTTAAAGTCCAATAAATAAATAATTGGGTCTCTAAAGTCCAATAGATTAAATTGGGTCTCTAAAGTCCAATAAATCAAATTGGGCCGCTAAAGTCCAATAAATTAAATCAAGTCCAGTCCAAAATTGTGGAGTCCATCAAATATTTCTAGAAAGTTCTAGAATCTTCCGGCCCGTCAGATCAAGCCCGTCAAATCTAGGGCAAGGGTCATATTCCAGGCCTATAAAAAGGGGTCTCAATCCTCTCATTTGAGATACAAAAAACAAATTCAATACACAAGAATTCGTAAGTCCTAGCAACCGAGTTTTGTGATTCAAAGTAATTTTTCAAGGCGTTCTTCAAGGAAGCCGAACACAAACAATCTTCGATCCAACATCCAACATCTTTGACCCTTGTTCTTAAGTCCCCGAAAATCAAGTAAGAACTCTTGATCCAACATCTAAGCCTCTTGGAGTCCTCAAAAGTCCTCGAAAATTAAGTAAGAACGGTCTTCAATCCAACATCATGGTGCTAAGCCTCTTGGATCCGCGTTCTTCTCAAAAGTCCCTCGAAAGTCCCTTTAATCCAAGATCAAGGTGCGAAACCCCTTGGATTAATATTGCAAAGTCCCGAAATTCAAGCCACGGATAAGATTCGGCTGTGGATCCGACTCTGAAAATCTTGGAAGAAAGTCAAAGTCAAGATCGAAGAGAGAATCAGAGGATCAAGTTAGAGATTGTACTCGAATTTATATTCCACTCAAGAAATTATCTTTGTAATACCTTTTTCGTGTTTATTCATATATTAAATACAAAAATTTGTGTTTACAAATTTTGGCACGCCCGGTGGGACGATCTCTACTTCTCATCTCTTCTCTTCAAGCTCAGGTTACTATAATGACACCCCTTAAAATCAAGATCATAAGGGTTGCTGCGGAATCTTCAAAGATGGATTTCGAGAACGTGAACGTCATCACGAGAAGTATGTCGAAATGCTCGCAATCGCTTGATACTTCTGACAATGTTGTGATTGAAGGAAACAACTCAGTATGCTCCACTCCTCGCTCCACCTCTAGCTCATCATCAGATTCTAACATGGCTTCAGTGATGGTAACAAGTGTTACGTCCATCGAAGACCAGATAGCAAATCTGGCTAAAGTCATTGAAGGACTTACAAAGCACATTCAAGAACAAGATGCTCAGATTACCAAGATCATGAGCAATTCAGATAAGGTAGAATCAAGTCGTGCTAAAGGAAAAAGAACTGAAGTGTACGAGGAGGATGAAACATCTGTTGAAGATCAACAAAAGGAAGATGATGCATCTATGAAGGACTTACATGTCTCCGCTGATGGTCTAGTTTCGGTTGACCAGATAAGACAGATCATACTTGGAACAATCAAGGACAAGTACGAGGAAAGCTCTAAATCGTCCTTCACCTACGCCAAGCCATACACTAAGAGAATTGACGGTTTGAAAATACCGGCAGGTTATCAACCTCCCAAATTTCAATAGTTTGATGGTAAAGGCAATCCAGAGCAACATATTGCTCGCTTTGTGGAGACTTGCAACAACACTGGTACTTACGGGGATCACTTAGTCAAGTAATTTGTGCGCTCACTGAAAGGAAACGCATTCGATTGGTACATTGATTTAGAAGCCAATACAATTGATAGTTGAGAACAACTGGAGCAAGAATTTCTCAACCGATTCTACAGCACTCGAAGGATGGTTAGCATGATTGAATTGACAAGTGCTCGTCAGTGGAGGGAGGAACCAGTGATTGATTACATAAACCGGTGGAGGAATCTGTGTTTGAAATGTAAAGATAGATTGTTTGAAACCTCAGCAATCGAAATGTGCATCCAAGGAATGCAATGGGGTCTCCGGTATATCCTCCAAGCTATTCAACCGAAATCTATCGAAGATTTGGCTATTAAAGCTCACGACATGGAGATAAGTATAGCCACAAACGGAGTTGAAAGGTCACTTTCTCAAGAGTCCCGTAGGTTCGAGGACAATCAAGAAGTCATAAATGGGGGCAAGCCCTTCATCAAGGGTCCAAACAAAGAATTTATGGCGGTGACTGCTACAACTGTTAAATTCCGTAGAGATGAGAATGATGCAAGTGACAAAGGGAAAAACGTCATGCAAGACAATGGGCAAAGGAGAACATCTTTTAAAGAGTTACAACGAAAATAATATCCCTTCTTGGACTCCGATATTTCGAGAATATTCAACGACTTGCTTAAAGCGAAATTCATCGAGTTGTCAGAAATGAAACGACCGGATGAGGATGGATGGACAGACGACCCTAGATATTGCAAATATCACCGATTGGTAGGGCATCCAGTTCAAGACTGCTTTATATTTAATGAGAAAATCATGCGGCTAGCCGAACAAGGGAAGATTATACTTTAAGATGATAGGACGACTGCGAATGTTCTCACCTTCGAAAATGACAATACTTCGTGTCATATGGCTAATGGAGAAAACAACGAAGCATGCCAGTTTGACCACGAGTTCGATGATAAAAATGATTGTCATTCTGCAGCTGTAACTTTCACAGATGAAGACTTGCTACTTGGTTCATAATCCCACAACCGACTGTTATTCGTAACTGGTTATACTCTGCAGCAAAAAGTAAACCGAATTTTATTGATGGGGACTCAGGGTTGAACATCTTACCTTTGAGAGTGATGAAAAAGTTGGGGGTACCAGCGGACGACATCATGAATAGTCGGTTGATGATCTAAGGATTCAACCTAGAAGGACAAAGAGCTCTAGGCACAATAGTATTGTATTCACTGATCGATGAGATGCCTTCGACTGTACTCTTCCATGTCATAGATGCAAGGACGTCATACAACATGCTCTTAGGGCGTCCATGGTTGCACGACTACGGTGTGATGCCCTCGACATTACACTAATGCTTCAAATATCGTGAAGGTGGCAACATAAAAATGGTGTTTGGCGATGATAAACCCTTCATCGAGGTTGAATCATACTTCGCTGATGCTAAGTACTTCTTGAGCATGAAGATGAATACGACCGAGAAAGATTCATCGAAAGAAATGACCAAGGATGAACAGATTGGGCCTAGCGAAGGAAGTGTGCCTCCATCTCATGCCAAGGACAAACAAATCATTGAAGAAATCAGGGCATTGGAAAAATTGACTCTTCCCTTGACTAAACTTGACACTGAAAGGCCATCTTCACAACCACTCGAAGGATTTACCCGTCCCATTCAAGGAGGTAGGACCGAGCATGGAGACATATCAGAAGTTGTGATCACAGGGTCATATGGTCCTCATGCCTTTAACCTTCTTATTAAGGCCGGATATAGTTCGCAAGAAAGCTCGACATCAAAAGAGTCACCTCGCCAAACTCTCAAACAATCTGAATATGGAGTAAATACTACTCAGAAAATGTTGAGAAGAAGTGGTTATGCTGCCAAGAGCACTAGGATTGGCTTAGGGTACACGCCACAAAGTCCGATTCGCATTGCAATCAACATAGCAAATACAAACTACATCACTGAAGGAGAATCTTGCTCAATGGAAGATATGTTTGAGGAAGGTGTCGCGAAAATGAAGCGAGTTTCAATCTTCAAAAGGTTGGGATCACTGAATAAGCATCAGAAACAAGTATAGCTTCATCTAATTTTGTTGATGCTTATAGCATTCGACATTTAGTGCCTTACAATAGAGAAAGAGCTCTACAAACCAGTCACATGGATGATCAGAAATGGATACATTACTGGTGAAAACAACATGCAAACAATCCCAATTAGAGGAAGTGATGGTCGAGTGAGATCACGTGTTGATTTCAAGAATCGAGATAATGATGACGTAAACATCGACCCTATAAACGGGAAACTCCTGAAACGCTACCACGCGTAAATCAAGTCAGTATGCTCCATGAAGCACGAGCCTAAACTGCATGTCACTCTTGGTCCGCACGAGTATAAACTGTGTACGACAACCACCAAAGATAATTACATGTAGTTAAACTGTTAACTCACCCCACTAAAGGCATTTTGAGTGGTTAAATTATTAAATCCCTAATTGAATAGTCACTTCTGGCCCGCACGAGCCCCCCCCCCTCAAAATCAATTTATGTCTCGTTGAACTACATTTTGACTTGATCCTCTTTAAAGAGGTACGTAGGCAGTTTATACATTTCTAAGTTCAGTCATAATTCAAGTTGTTTTATTCAAGTGGGTTAAGCTCAACATATATTCAAAAAAAAAAAAGAAAAAAAAGGGAGGAAGTCAGCCGCGAGTTTCCCTGAAAATTAAGCTCATAAATCTCACAATTAAGTATAAGCTAGAATACGCTAATAATTAGATTAAAGTAATTGGGCTTTAGTTAATTGTTAAATATTCATAGCAAAATTGGGCCCAGGATTAATTGAAACAACCCAGCAAGAACTTAAACCCAAAATTTGGGCTTTATGTCACATCCCCTTCAATCAGAAACCCCCAAATTCCGAAAGAAAAAAAATACGCGTCATCTTTAAAGAAATCTGCCAACATCGCCGCCCCGATCGACACACGACGCCTCCTCAGAAGAAATCCCCAAATTCACTGCTTCATCTTTACGCAGAAAACCAGAAACCGCCGCCACAACCGCTGCGTCGCCGCCGTGCGCAGCTCCTGCGTCGTCTTCCCCGTCCATAAATCACGCCGCCGCGTCTCTGCCTGCTCCGCGCCGTGAATCTCGTCGTCGCCGCCGACGCGATTCACTACTGAAATCGCCGCCACTCAGCGCCGCTTTCTGTTCGCACCACAAAGTCGCCGCCAGTGTTGAAGCCATATCGGATCTCCATAGCGCCACGTCACCAGTTGTTGTTAATGCTAACCTCGCTCAGAATCGGTTGGGTCGATAACATCTCCGCCAGAAATTTGACCACTATAATCGGTGGTTGTAAGTGATTTTTGATGGTTCTGTCTGAAGCTCTGTCTTTGCGACGTCTGGGTCAAGTCGAGGCTGCCATGGCTGCGAAGCTCTGCCAGTTTTCTGATCACCGAAATTAAACCATCGAAACAGGGCCTGCCCTGAATCGAACCAAAGCCGACACTAATAAATTGCACCGTCAGGGCCTGCCCTTAAACGATGACTCCCGAACACCTGTGTACGGAAGATTTGGAATCGATGCAGCCATAATTTGATTATCTGTCGAATTCGTGAAATCGAAGTAAACGGTAGGAGGAAGGAAAGCGGTCTCTGGCATTGAACTAAACTTTGATGATGATGGTAGTCGCTGGCATTGAACTGAACTTTGATGATGATGGTCGAATATCAATGATGGTTGGACAACTTTGGAAACAATTGTTGGACATTGATGGTAGATAAAATATCACCCTAGTGCTTTACAATGAATATGCAAAGGAAGTATACTAAAAAGGGATTAGAAAGAAAAATTGGTAAATAAATTTTTACCTTGAGGGATTTTAATGCACAAGTATGTCTCGATCACTCCCCCACAAACTTGTTGGAATACTTCTCCACGAGCTTGCACTACAGTTTAAACAAAGTGCCATTAAACAAAAAGATGCCGAAAAGAAGAAAAAAAAACATGAACAAAAAAAAAAAATTACTGATTAGTCGCTCTGCTCTTGCTTGAGATGAAAAAAATAAAGAGTCTAAGGTCTCTTTATATAGAGCTTGAAATCCTAAACCGAAGAGGATTTGAAAGATTTGATATCATGAAAATATTGGGTTGTGGAGATTGGATGTAAGAGAGGTATTTCGACCACCAAGCTCTTTGGTCGAGCAGATGCACCAGATCGAGCCCTTCTTTCCGGCGCTTGGGGACGCTTTCGAGCAAAGTGATTCGATCGAAAGCGTAACCGCTCGACCAATGCCCCAGGTTGAGCGGTTCCGGAAGCCTTTTTTCGCGAATTTAGGTTTCAGGCCCAGCCTCTTATATAAATACTTTTGACTCATCAGATTTGCCTTTCAAAAAAAAAAAAAAAAAAAAAATAGTGAATCTCCTGGTTTGGTAGTGCCCCCAGACGTAGTCATTCCTGACGAACTGGGTAACCAAATTGTTTGTTTCTAAAATCCTAGTTCTATTATTTTCTCCATAATTGCTTGCTTAAAATCCTAACAACTAGTATCAAGAGCATCTGGTTAGAGGGATCTGTGGAGAGCAATTATGATGGCTAGAGGGAAATCGCATGTTGAGAAGTTTGATGGAACGAATTTTGGATTTTGGAAATCGCAGATCGAGGATTACTGTCAGACGGTAAAGATCTCAGATCAACCGATGGGGTAAACGACTGAAGATATGAAGGACGACGAGTGGAAGTTGCTGGATAGGAAGGCGATGAGTGTGGTTCGTCTGTCGTTATCCAGGAATGTCGCCCTACATACGGTGAAAGCAAAAACCACAAAGGACATGCTGGAGATATTGACTGAGATGTATGAAAAACCGTCTGCAGCGAACAAGGTTCATCTGATGCGGAGGTTATTCAACCTGAGGATGGCGGAGGATACTGTGGTAGCCAACCATCTCAACGAGTTCAATATGATCATAACCCAATTGAGCTCGGTTGAGATTGATTTTGATGATGAAGTTCAAGCCTTAATTTTGTTGTCTTCTTTACCATAAAGTTGGAGTGGAACAGTAACGGCTGTTAGTGCTTCAGCTGGTAAAGTGAAACTAAAATTCGATGAGGTTAGAGATTTGGTCATGAGCGAAGAAATTCGCAGGAAAGAATTGGGTGTGGCCACAGGATCTGCTTTGAGTACGGAAAACAGAGGCAGATCTGAATCCAAGGGGAAGCCAAATCGGGGTAGATCGAAGTCAAGGGGCAAAGATAAGCCCAAGAAGGATAAGAGTAAGGTTGAGTGTTACAAATGTCATGAACTTGGTCATTTCAAAAGGGAGTGCAAGGCACAAGGGAATGAACCAAAGAAGAATGACAACTCAGCCAACGTTGCCACTGATGAGGACTCAGATGCATTGATTCTGAGTGTAAGCAGTCCATTGGAGTCGTGGGTGTTAGATTCTGGAGCATCGTTTCATTCGTGCAGCAGTGCTGACGTAATGGAGAAGTACACTTCCGGGAACTTTGGGAGGGTTTATCTAGCTGATGATGAGCCTTTAGAAATCAAAGGGAATGGGAATGTTCGTATTAAGACACCAAATGGGACTGTGTTACAGTTGAAAGATGTGAGACATATTCTTGGATTGTAGAGGAATTTGATTTCAGTTGGGCAGCTTGATGATGAAGGCTACAAGGTGATGTTTGGGTGTAACATGTGGAAGATATCCAAATATGTCATGGTAGTGGCTCGAGGAAATAAAGAGGGGATGTTGTATATGACAGGCAACACCCGGGATAGCATTGCTCTTGCAAGTGAAAAAGGGAATGCAAATTTGTGGCATTGTCGTCTAGGCCACATGAGTGAAAAGGGGATGAAAGTTATGTGCTCAAAGGGTAAACTGTCAGCCCTCAAGACAGTTGACATCGGGTTGTGTGAGGACTGTGTATTCGGAAAACAGAAAAGGGTGAGTTTTTCGAAGGGAGGCAGAGCTTTGTAGAAGCAGAAGCTAGAGTTAGTTCACATTGACTTGTGGGGTCCAGCACCAGTGACATCCCTTGGTGGAGCATCTTATTACATGACTTTCATTGACGACTCTACGAGGAAGGTATGGGTTTATTTGTTGAAAAATAAGTCTGATGCCTTTAATGCTTTCAGGAAGTGGAAGGCCCTTGTAGAAACTGAAACAGGTCTCTAGGTGAAGTGTTTGAGATCTGATAATGGTGGAGAGTACGAGCTCCGTGAGTTCAAAGGATTCTGTGAGGCGAATGGAATCCGAATGGAGAAAATCGTGAGAGGAACCCCACAGAAGAATGGCGTGGCAGAACGTATGAACAGGGCCCTATGTGAACATGCTAGAAGCATGAGATTGAAGTGTGGGCTGCCATAGATGTTTTGGGCAGAGGCAGTTAACACAACAGCTTACTTGATAAACAGAGGACCCTCAACTCCTTTAGAAAATGGCATACCGGAGGAGGCATGGTCGGGAAAGGAGGTAAATCTGTCTTTTCTTCGAGTATTTGGGTGTGTTGCATATGTTCATGTTGATGCTATGAGTAGAAGTAAGCTAGATGCTAAATCTGTTAAGTGTACGTTTGTTGGATATGGCGGTGATGAGTTTGGCTATCGATTTTGGGATGAGGAAAACCGAAAGATAATTCGTAGACGAGATGTCATATTTAATGAACAAGTGATGTACAAAGACAGGTTGGGGATATCCAAAGAAGGTGGTTCTGAGACTCAGGTTGTGGAGTTAGACATTTCGAACTCGGGTGGGAGCAAGGGGGTTCTAGATGATCACGTGATTGTTGAGGAAGAACCAAGTACACCACCACCAACAATTCCACTGCGGAGATCCACGAGAGATCGGAGATCTCCTGATAGGTATTCACCCTCCCTTCATTATTTATTGTTAACTGATGGTGGTGAACCTGAATGTTATGCAGAGGTCACACATAGTGAACAGGTGGACAAGTGGAAACTTGCAATGGATGATGAGATGAATTCATTGATGACCAATGGAACTTGGGAGCTAGTTGAGCTTCCTAAGGGCAAGAAAGCACTGCATAACAAGTGGGTTTACAGAATAAAAGAGGAGGCTGATGGAAGCAAACGCTACAAGGCAAGATTGGTTGTGAATGGGTTTCAGCAGAAACATGGTATTGACTATACTGATGTTTTTACTCCAGTGGTGAAGTTAACTACCATTCGATTGGTTCTGAGTCTGGTGGCTGCAAGAAAATTTGGTGTTAGAACAGATGGACGTGAAAACTGTCTTTCTTCATGGTGATTTAGATGAGGACATCTACATGAAGCAACCGGAAGGATACTTATCTAAGGGGAATAGTGAGCTAGTTTACAAATTGAAGAAGAGCTTGTATGGTCTGAAACAAGCTACATTACAGTGGTACAAGAAGTTTGATGGGTTCATGCACGAGATTGAGATCAATAGGTGTGAGGCTGACCATTGTTGTTACTTCAAGAGGTATGATGATGGTTATATCATTTTGCTATTATATGTTGATGACATGTTGATAGCATGCTCTAGTGCTCGGGATGCGAGCAAGTTGAAGGAAAAATTGTCTGAAAGGTTTGCTATGAAGGACCTTGGAGAGGCCAAGCAAATATTGGGTATGCGAATCGATCGTGACAAGGTGGCAGAAAAGTTGTATCTTTCACAGGCTGAATACATAAAGAAAGTCTTGGAGAGATTTAGTATGGAAGATGCAAAGCTAGTTCGGGTCCCGTTGGAAAGTCAGTTCAAGCTATCCAACAAGGACTCACCTAGTAGCGAAGAGGAGCGGACCTACATGCAAAACACTCTGTATGCTTTAGCAATTGGAAGTTTGATGTATGCCATGGTGTGTACAAGACCAGATATTGCACAGGCGGTGGGAGTTGTTAGCCAGTTTATGGGCAATCTGGGTAAGCAGCATTGGGAGGCAGTGAAGTGGATCCTAAGGTACTTGAGAGGTACTACTGAACAAGCTTTGTGCTTTGAGGGCAAAAGCATTAGGTTGGCATGATATTTTGATGCAGACTTGGCATCAAATGATCTCGACAAAAGGAGGAGTACTACAGGGTATGTGTTTACTTTTGGTGGTACAGCAATATCTTGGGCTTCTAAGTTGCAAAAGATTGTAGCTCAGTCCACTGCAGAAGCAGAGTGCGTTGCAGTCACTGAGGCTAGTAAAGAAATGGTTTGGTTGCAGAATTTGTCGTGTGAGTTGGGGAAGGAGCAAAAGGATAGTATTTTGTATAGTGACAGTCAGAGTGTTATTCACTTGGTGAAGAATTCGGCCTTTCACTCGAGGACGAAGCACATCGAGTTGAGGTATCATTATATTTGTTACCTCATTGAGAACAAGATCTTCAGGTGATGAAGATCCGGGGAAGTGAGAATCCTTGCTGACATGTTGACTAAGGTTGTGACCTTAGAGAAGTTGAAGTTATGCATGACTTCAACTGGCCTTGGAAACTGAGCATAAGGCCCAAAGACTACTACCAAGTGAGAGAGACTTTTGGGAGCGGAGGAGACAAGTTCTGATTGAGTCGATCTCGGTGGGAGATTGTTGGGTTGTGGAGACTGGATGCAGCGCAGAGAAGGCGCTCGACCAAGCTCTTTGGTCGAGCAGATGAACCAGATCGAGCGCGGATGCACCAAATCGAAGGCCAAGACACCTTTTCGGCGCCAGGGGCGCCGAACAAAGTGACTGATCGAAGCGTAACTTTCGACCAATGCCCTGTGTCGAGCGATTCAGGAAGCCTTTTTTTCGCGAATTTAGGTTTCATGCCCAGCCTCTTATATAAATACTTTTGACTCATTGTATTTGCCTCTTGTACGAAAAACACACAAAAATAGTGGAATCTCCTGGCTTGGTAGTGCCCCCAGACGTAGTCATTCTTGACGAACTGGGTAACCAAATTGTTTGTTTCTAAATTCCTAGTTCTATTATTTTCTCCATAATTGCTTGCTTAAAATCCTAATAGAAAATATTCATATCTTGCGAGATTTCGAAAAATCGAATCTTGAAATTCGTATCTTATAGATTATAACGAAATCTAAAGTGTTGGGAAATCTGTAATTTAGTTTTGATGGAAGTTCCAAAACAGGTTGTAATAGGACAAATCGGACTGTTATTTAATCGATGACTTAGAATCAGAATAAGATCACCAGCTGAAATGTATAGATAGTTGATGTAAAAGATAGGTCACATATTGAGGGGGAACTCAATATGTATAGGTCAGGTCGAAGTATCAGATGACCCAGATAAGGTCAGATGATCAGAAGACTAAGCGCAAATCATAAGACAAGAAGTCAGAAGATCAGGTGAAGACAAGAAGACATCAAGACTCGGATGAACTCGAAGACTCGGATAAACATCAAGACTCGGATGAACTCAAGACTCGGATAAACTCAAGACTCAAAGATCAAAACTCAAGACTCAAGACGATCAATACACCGAGGCTCATGAGACACCAAGATCAAAAGACCTGAAGACCTACATTCAACAGAGTCTGCATATTGAAGCTAAGACAATGTGCTACTGAAAACTCAACAAGGTAGATCGGTTACATTTGATCAAGTCACCACACTGGTGACAATAAAAAGATACACCCGATAAGATTTAATCTTCTACAAAAGGAATATGAATCGCCTAACGGACAAATTTTTCGAGTGCCACCCTCATGGCAAGGAGAAAGGGACACGTGCACAAAAAAAGAGCCGATAATACGGGATACGACGCCATGCACAAAAAACGGCGCTTAATCATGCCTACGGCCACGCCGATAATCGGAGCACGTCACAATCATATCCTACAGCCTACCTAATATAGCCCGAAATTCAAATTGCTCTCCAACGGCTCTTTGATTTCGAGGTCTATAAAATGGGATTGTTCGAAGGAAGGAAAAGATGGACAAACAACAAAGACCAACGCAAGAACAAACACGGAGACATCGCAAAAGAAGCTAAAGCTACATAGCAAAATCTCCTCTCAAAGAACACTACATTTGAAGATTATTCTTAGAGTGTTCATCCCATAGTTCTTAGCAAGAAATCCTATCCACTAGCATTTTGGATACCTAAAGCACCAGGATAGATTTCCAGTTGGAACCCTCAAACATTCTTTACCCAAACGCAAGTTAGGTTAAGTATGTAGAGTGAGAACTCATTAAACATCTCGAGCTATCCTTTTTAAGGATATAAGTCCCACTGGTTACGTTTGTAGAGTGGAAACTCGATAAACATCTCGCCATCTGAAAAGGATATAAGTCCCGTGAGGTTAAGCTTGAGTGGGAACTCTCAGTAAACATCTCGCCATCCTGAAAAGGATATAAGTCCCTTGAGTTAAGTTTGTAAGAGTGAGAACTCGGTAAACATCTCGCCATCCTGAAAAGGATATAAGTCCCGCAGTTAAAGTAGGTTAAGGTTCCCCTGTGTTAAGGGGGAAGAGTGGACGTGGGGCGGGTTTAAATGCGAACCACTATAAAAAGTCTTGTGTGCATTTACTTGCTTTTATTGCTTTACACAAGTCACACAACCGAGTTTTAAACAACATACATATTCTAAGTTAAGCTCGACCGCACCAAGCAATCGATCGTCGATATCCAGAGGTTACACCTTAGTGAACCTTAGTCAGCTTTGGTTGAAAAAATAAATTTTTTTTTTTTTTAATCGATTGATAAAACCGGTTTTTCACACGGTAAAAAACAAGCTTCCGCACCATTCAGCTTAAACCGACGGATATCAAACCGATTCGCCCTTAGGCACTCAAGAAGATTGAACATCGATCTAAAGTGATACAAAAACCGCACTGGACGGTGTCTGCAGTTCACACCTGATCCTCACGAAAAGTTTTAGAAGTCTATTCACCCCTCTCCTCTAGACTTCCACCCTCACAAAACCCGTTCGGGACCTACAAGTGGTATCAGAGCAGTGGTTCTACAAACCACTGGCTTTGAGTATCATCGATTCTTGCGGAAGAATCTTTGTGGTCATTTGAACAGATCTTGAAAACCCATTTTCAAAACTCATTCATTTTCAAAATCACTCAGCTTGGTTAATACCTCTGGTATGTATCATGATTTGCCTAAGTTTTCGATTGATGAGTATGCAGATTGGGATATATATATGTGCAATCATCTAGGATCGATAAGCGGCAGCATGATGGAAGTCATCGAAAGAGGACCCATCATCATATACCACGACAACCCAAAGAATGGAGGAGATCCAGATTTTGCCCTTTGGATGTCTTGTGCGAAAAAAGCCCCCAATTGATGGATGATAAAAGAGGAAAGAAAGTTGTATACTCTAGAATACAATGGCGGGCATATAATCATGAAGGCGATGGATAAAGTCACCAAAAAGAAGATAAAGTATCTCAAAACCGCAAAAGCAATGTGGGATACTCTTTGGCGAGATATCGCGAAGGAAATGATCAAATCAAAGATGTACCCGCCATGTTTGAACTAGTGAAGTTTGAAAAGTTAAAGATGTTGCAATAACGAGACCATCAACGAGCTCGATGGGAGGATCACCATGTCGGTCAATAAGCTCACGAGAACTTGGTAGAGATGTCGGACAAAGATATCAACTACAAGATCTTAAGATCTCTCACCAAGAATGGGACATGAAAGTCACGGTAATCAAGGATTGCCAAGACATTTCAAAGATGAAGCCGAAAGTAGCTTGTTCCTAAGCCTTTAAAGCTCACGAAGTTCGACTTAATTGAAAGAGGACAAAGAGATGAAGACTAAGAGACGTCTGCTTTGAAGCCTCAACGCCTAAATCGCTTATGCGTTTAAAAACCGGCCAGCAGATCGAAGGCCAATGAACTCGTTGGAAACATAATGAGTCAAGCCGAGCAGATCGCTTCGCTTATCAGAAACTTGAAAGAACAAATACTCAAACCTTGGTAAGTATCGAAGATTCTACAATTACTATCAAAAAACAGGGAGGCCAACTCACGAGATCACGAGAAAGAACCAGATCGATGATCAAGAGATCACAGAGAAGAAAAGAAAAGAGATGATCCGCGGATGAGAGAAGAGATAACAGATCGACGAGAATGAGCTCAGATTATTATCGAAAAGGAAAAGTCACCGACAGATCCTACGGACGAAGTGGACTTACCCGCAGAGGAAGGTTCCGTAGATCGAGGATCATGCTTCAATCAGGAGAAACCGGTCATTCAAAGACCGATCGCCTTTGACGACTCGAGAAAGAGAAGAGAACGGAACAAAAGAGAGCAACGCCGTAGATAGGAAAGAACCGTCACGACACATCCGGAATTGATGATTCCTATCCTTTTACGAGGACTCGGCTACTCTTCAGAGAAGACTTCGCCCGATAATAAATCTTTGTTGACTTCCACGAGCATGAAGATCGATATTCTCTTGAGGATGACGATGAAGTTCGCGATGATGGCCAAGGAGGACCAACTCGAGGTAACCTCCAAACCTTTTAATTTCCACTTTCTTTGGAGAGATTGACTTGCGGCTCTACTCGAGCAATTGCTTGATGATCTCTCCGATGCAAAGAGACACTTATACTATAGTGGAAGTTGAAAATGACAAGCTAAGGATCGAAATAATCAGCTTGTTAAAGAGAACGCCTCAAGTAAAAGCCTCTTGAACTAAAATCCGGCCTTGAAATCGCCGAGAAGGTAATCAAGAACTTAACATTCTCGAAAGTTAAATCTTACGATCGGGAGAAGCGAGTCAAAGATCAGCTAGCAATCAACAAACAAAAAGTCGATGATTTCAAAATCCTTCAAGCTAAATTTAATGAGCTATTCGACTACATGAGAGTCTAAAATCTCATCGAGGATAGTTTGCTTGATAAAAATAGAGGTTTTTACGAAGTCATCTAAAATCGTTCAAGAAATGAACACCTATTTTTTGACGCCGACTAACAAGAAGGGAATTGGGTATGAGAACCCTTCTACATCCTCAAAAGCCCGGTTGATTCACTTAGGAAAGGGTGTAATCAAAACGAGTCTCTCGATAAAGATACACTAAATGCTAAACTTGTATCGATAAAGGAAAAGACTGACGAGCAAGTAAAGGCAGTGCCTAATCGAAAAGGGAACATAAATGGACCCCTAATCGATAAAGCATCACCGAGGAATCAACGAGAAGAACCGGTTCTTTTCGAAGAAAACCTCAACTTCGTCGCCAGATTAGGTATCGAAGAGACAACCCGTAAGAAGGAAATCTAATATGAGACTCAATCAAGGTGTTTTAATAAACAAGCTATAGGTAAACCGCAAAGACCACCTATGCCAAAAAGATATGAATCTTTTGATGGTAGCAGTCGTACCTACCCTTATAACTAGAGATCTAGGGCTACTGCACCTGAGCCACACTGGATTAAAAGAAGACAAAATATAAAGAAAATCCCAAGTCTTCTAAGTCATCCAAGGCTCACACGAATAATCATACTAATCAGAAAGCATATAAAGAGACGTATGATTATGTTGATATATATGGGAGACAAATCGGACCTTCTAATCTATCGATTTTCATAGAGTGTTTCTGTTTGTGTGGATCCCTAAATCCACCACTAACCCCCAGACCCAATTCAAAGGGGGTACCTAAAGCCTGATTTGATTGCAGGTTTGCGTGGGACTGGCCAACAAATGAGGTGCACAAGCAACTATCTGGTACATCGATAGTGGATGCTCAAGGCACATGACTGGAAGCAAACATCTCCTTAGCTCTTACAAAGAACAAGATGGCCCACGTGTACTCTTCGGTGATGATAACTTTGGTTTTACCAAAGGATTCAGAACCTTAAAGAATGATGATGTACAAGTAACTGGAGTCTCGTTTGTCGAAGGATTGAAGCACAATCTACTATCAGTATCACAATTCTGCGACAACGGATTCAGCGTTGAGTTCTCGAGCGACAAGTGTACAATAAGGAATCGAGCCACTCAACAAATCTTGCTAACTGGTTCAAGGAAAGGGACGATCTACATAGCAGATTGGAACAATTGCCCAAACAATACATGCTTAATTGTTAAGAGTTCTAAAAGTAGCAGTTGGCTCTGGCACAAAAGAATGAGCCATCTGAACTTCAAGACTCTTAACAAGATCGCAAGGATGTCTTTGGTTGAGGGACTTCCGAATGAGATATTCTCCAAAGATCAGACATGTGCCGCATGTCAGATGGAAAAACAAGTTAAAGTCTCATTCAAGGGAATACGGACCAAAGATCCAAGAGAGTATTGCAGAAGCGCCCATATGGATCTATTCGGACCGATTACATAATCGATCTCGATGGAATTTAAATATACTCTAGTAATTGTGGATGATTATTCCAAGTTTACTTGGGTTGTATTCTTATACAAGAAGAACGAGACAACGACTAAGATACCCGAACTGTTCAAGAAGCTACAAAACGAGAAGGGTGTCAGCATAGTAAAAATCAGATCAGATAAAGGTACAGAGTTCCTGAATTCTTTTATTACCGACAGACAGAATCGAGTTTGGTATACAAAGATGAAACGTCACCGCAAGAACACCACAACAAAACGGAGTAGCGAGAATGGAGAAACAGAACTCTCAAGGAAGTTCGCCGCGACTATGTTTTGAACATGCTACACCAAGCCCGTTGGGCGTATAATCAACACAAAGATGCCATACTCGTAATATGTTCTCGACTAAGACTCACTTCAAAACACCTTATGGCGTGGAAAGATTTAAAAACCTCGTGTTTCATACTTCCATGTTTTGGGTGCAAGTGTTTCATTCACAACAATGGGAAACGTCGGTTGAAGACTTTTGAGGCCAAGTCAGATGAGGGTATATTCTTAGGATATTCCTCATCCAGCAAGGCTTTCAGAGCTTACAACAAACGAACTCTAGTTGTGGAAGAAACACCCCATGTGGTCTTTGATGAGACATCTTACGAACAAGAGAAAGCTGCCTCCGGAACAAGCCGTATCGCAACAACCGCCTCGACACGCGAAAATGGATCGCCTAAGCATCAAGGAGAAAGAACACGAACACATAACAAAGGTGCACATCCGAACTTGATCTTGGCGATTCAACAGTCAATCGCACTCCAAAGGCACGCATTTGTCGGTTGAAGAAGGCATTATACCGAGGCGAAGATCAACCGAACCATCGGTTCGGGAAGTTCTTAATAACGTAGACATCGGCGATATGATGAGTCCAACATCAGCTGAGACATATTCTTATCAAGTGGATCATAATTCCGCACCACTCCCAATCACCGGTAATGAACTATCGATATGGATGATGTTCTCCAATAGACGACATCAAAGCGAAGGACCGGATTACCAAAGATCCAATCGACTGATTATCGGAGACCCATCTAATAGAGTCAAAACTAGACATCAGTTGGTGAAAGTGCCATATCTTGTTGTTGTTATGTCTTTGAAGGAACCAACCACAAGAGAGGAAGTTTCTACAAGACGCATTTGGATTCTAGCCATGCAGAGGAAGTCGAACAGGTTTGAGAGGAATCAAGTTTGGGAACGGTGGGATGCACTAACTCATCAAGACGTAATTGGCACGAAGTGGGTATTCATGAACAAGAGATATGAGAAAAATGTCATAACCGGGAATAAGGCAAGACTTGTTGCTAAGGGGTATTCACAATCAGAAGGAATTGATTATGATGAGACCTTTGCACCAGTCGCTCGCCTAGAAGCCATTCGGCTATTTTCGCATATGCTTCCCCACAGAGGGTTCATCGCGGTATCGGATGGATGTAAAGAGTGCATTCTTAAACGGGGGTACTAGCAGAGGAAGTTTATGTCAAACAACCTCCGTGCTTTGAAAAAGGCAACCAAGTGTACCGTTTAAGGAAAGCTCTTTAAGGATCAAACAAGCTCCTCGAGCTTGGTATGATACACTCTCGTTCTTGAAAGACGGCGGGTTCACTAAAGGCTAATGGGACGTAACCTTATTCGAGAATAGAAGATGGAGAAGATATTCGATGGTTCGGATCTACGTGGGCGACATCATCTTTGGATCTCCCAACAAGAAGTTGTGTGAGAAGTTCATCAAGTTGATGCGGAAGTTCGAGATGTCCATGATGGGTCGGATGAATTACTTCGGGTTTAAGTCAAGCAGAAAGTCTGAAGGGATATTCATCTCGCAAAGCGTAAGTATACAAGGAATCTACCGCAAAGTTTGGAGTTCAACATTGCAAGGAAGCTTTAATTCCCATGATGACCGGGGTTCAAGATGGATCCGGATGAAGATGGTCAAAAAAGTTAATCGAAGGAATATAGAGCTCTAATTGATCACTACTATACCGATCGCCAAACCGACCGGACATTACTTTTTGCAAGAGGTGTATGTGCGATTTCAAGCAAATCCAATGCGAGCCACCTAGAAAGCATTAAGCGGATTCTCAAGTATCCGGGTTATGATGTAAACCTTGGTTTATTTTACCCATCGATGACAATCTAGAGCTTAGTGGGTATTCCGATTTGATTCGGAGGTTGCGTAATCGACAAGAAGTCAACCTCGTGTTCATGTCGGCCGGGAAATAAAACTGATCTCATGGTTTTCGAAGAAGCAAACATCGATTCTATGCATCTACTATGAAAGGAGAATATATGGATGCAGAAGTTGTTGTTCCCAAATTGCTCTGGCTAAGTCGGCGGTGGGATTACAACATTGTAGCTAAGAACGCACCTATATTGTCGCGATAATAGTGTTATTGCAATCACTCATAATCATGTTCTACATACAAGATGCAAGCATGTGGATGTCGACACCATTTTATCGTAGAGATCACGTTGAAAGAAGAATATCGGGATGGAAAAGATCCATCTCGACAAGTAGAAATATGATATCTTAACCAAGACGCTTAGCCGAGATCAGATTTAGATTTATGCAACGAGCCAGACTTCTCGGATCTTGGAGAAAATGCACCGATATATGGTCAAGGATTGATCTCCGTAATCGGTTGGTTAAAAGACTAACTGAGTTAAGTGGAATCGGTTGAGTTAGGAATCTCAATCGATCGCGACGACCGCACGAGGCCGGTGCGAAGTTCGGATAAGGAGCAGATCGAAGAAGTCGATAAGTAGCCGATCGAAGTTGAGACAAATGGAAGATCGATTCAAGACATATCGAGTAAGGAGAACTGTCGATTGGAAGATTACTTTATAAGTCGATTAAAAATTCGCAAATCAACAAGCAAATCAAGAGTAAAGCTACGGATCGCGATAAGTCGGAAGAAACAACACAAAGAATGGATTAACAGAGTTTTTCATTGATAAAGACCCGAGGTCGATTTACAAGTTACAAGTGATATCACAAGCTACAAATGCTACAACTATCTTCAAGTGGTATTACAAGTACTAGAAGACCTTGAGGTCAAAGCATAAACCATCGCCCCTAGACAACCCTAGGCGGGGAAGAGAGAGAGATTTTAAGAGTCGATGCTCTCGGACTCTCCGACCCAGGGCAGCAGAGAAGCTTTAGAACTCGAAAAGCCGCTTCTTAGAATCTTGGAGTGAGAAGCGAGAGCGGCGTTGAAGGATCTTTAAGCCAGAGCCCTTATACCTAAAAAAATCAATGGACTCTCCAAATTAAATGGGACCGCGATTGCCACAGATTTGGTCACAAAGACCATAGGGCCATGAGTGTCTCATGCAAATATTGAGTTTGATACACTATTTTGTATATCAAACCCATGTTTTGTTGGACTAAGTCTGTTGATGCTTATTAAAATTATCTCGATAAAGCACAAGGTGCATCTTTGTTAGGAGAAGTGCCTTCTCATTTGCCTTAGCAGAGAGATCCGCCTCCACGGTGGTAAAAAGCTTTTAGCATTGATCGTATGTGATATCTTAGATGACGACGAAAAGAAGTGTGAAGGAACACACTTGGTTGTTTTTGAGAAGTCAATTCATTGAAAAGGCTAAAGGTTCCCACCTAAGTTTTTAGGAAATAAGGAACTCATCGGAAAAGCATGAAGGATATGCTAAAGAAGATGAAATGGTTTATGATTGTGTTGTTTGCCTAACACCCCAGGCTATTTATAGAAGGAAATTAAGGGTATAAATGCAAATTTTATCTTCTCAGAAGATCTTAAGAGAAATTTGCATCGACAACGCGTTAGGGACATGCGGCTAATGGTTGGATGAGTTAACGGTGTGATTAAATCACATCGTATCTATGTCATTATTACGGGATGTCAAATCGCGCCGATTTGGGAATCGAGGCGACTTTTGGACTCCCCGAAGTAAAAGTTTTGGCGGGAGTTGACTTCAGTAAATGCGAGTTGATAGAAGAAAACTGAAGGATGAAGTGTATCAGAAAAGAGGATCAGATAAGTGGCGAAGTGTTTCAAGCAAGAATCTGATCAGATAAGTGAGATATTGTTGGGAAATGCATAAGGCAACCATCAGATAAGTCAACAAAGGACCAGATCAGATCACCGTGGTAACTGATTGATTACAATATCAATCAGTCAGATACGCTCTCTTATTTATCTCTTTCTGAATATCCTTACATGCGTTATTTGATTAAATGATTTATTTTACACTGTTCATGACGCATGCCCTGCAAAGCTTTTAATGCGGACTTGGGAAAATGTTTTCAAAACGTTTTATTGCGATTTTTCGAGTCTTGAAAACGAGAAGACTACTTTTCTCAACCGTGCGATCAAAATACTTTTTGGCCAACTAATCTCAGCCATCGATTTCAAAACACGAATACTTGAGTACTTTGGAAAGTTGTTCAAATAGGTTTTCCCTCGTATTCTATAAAATCCAAATCTCTCTCAGAAAACCGCTTTCCACTACTTCGTCTTCTCAAAACTCTTAAGAGATCTTCATTATTTTTTTCAAATCTTCAGAGAATTACCTTCGAAATTATTTGATTCTATTCTTCCGATTTCTAAATCTTTCGAATCAATTTCTGGTAATCTCTTGCTTTTAATTAATTGCATGATCTCAATTTCTCTATGGTACCTAGGGTTTCAAGTTGTGATTCTGTTTTTATTTGATCTAAACGCTTACTTGCTAAATTGATGCTGAAATTGCTAGTTTGACTGAATTTATTGAAATATCTTACTCAAACTAAACATCAATTTGCATATCGTACAGAAATGGCACACCTTGTTTTTCATTGTGCCAAGGAAAAAGTATCGCAATTTTGCATCGATGAAGAAAGACATCATTGATGAAAAGTACGCCGTCTTCAACATCACCTCGGATCAGGAATCATTTGGAAATGCGGAGTGCTTTACGGCGTGTGGGGATCGAACGATCTTCGCTTACTCATCGTAACATCATTCACACCCATGAAGCCACGAGTTTCTTGCAATCTGCAGAGGGATGAAGACAATGATGCTGACCTGATTTCTTCCATTGGCGGAATGAAAGTTCGAGTGATGAATGACGATCTACAGAGGATATTCGGCCTAACTTGAGGAAGCATCAATCCAAAGACCTACACGACTGATGTAGGAGAAAAGGAGTTTCTTGAAGCCCATTTGTTTGAGACCAAAGAAACAAGGAGAACACGATTTAACTTCAAAGCCTCCTATCTGAAGAGAAAGTATCGCCTTCTTCTTGAAATTGTTCAGAAGGTGATCATGTGCTCAACTTACAGCCTTGATGCGGTCACTTCGTACAAGATAAGTGTCATGGCTGCAATAATCAAGAAGGCTTCAAATATTGATTGGTTGGGTATGGTCAAAGCAAGACTGAGAAAGACTCCGGGAAGTTCGAACTGACCCAGAGCAATGAATTGTGCTTATCTTCGAAATGCTCATTCATACACAAAATCTCTATCATTCTGTCAGATAAGCTGCCACAGAATTATGAATGGAACGAGAATGAGCGAAGATTTACCAAGCAAAGTACAAGGCTATATTGGGCAAGGATAAGTCCCTACCTGGACAAGCTGATGAGGATTCGACTCCTTATGTGCCAAAACCCAAGGGAGAAAAGAAAGGAAAAGACAAGGCAACCGTGATCATGGGCGCGCGGAAAAGGCCGCTCAAGAGAAGAGGATGAAGAGGAGCGATCTCGCCAAGAAATCGATCTTTCAAATAAAACGCCAAGAGAGTCTCATCTCCTCCGAATCGCTTCCAAGTTTCCAAAGAAGCAGTTGATAATGCAGGATCTGGATCCAAGTAAGATCGCACGACGAGATAGCAAACCGCCTCCGAGCCAACTATCGAGAAGTAAAGGAAGAGTATACGACCGGGCAGCGAAGGAGAGAAATTGCCGAGGGATGTAAGTGGAGCAACCTGAGGAAAAATCACCATCTGATTCTCTACCTCTCACCAAGATCTTCCAGAGAGCAAGATCGCCAATGCCCACTTCCAAAACACCATCACCCTCTCCTCAAAAATCATCACCACCATCCTCTCCCCACAAAACCTTCTCACCCTCACCCTCACCTATCGTAACAAAGATCTCCCACACCACCAATCAATGAACCCGCTCAGAAACCCAACACCCTCAACACGCTGAAAACCAACCTGAATTACAATCATCCCAATCCTCGATCCAGTCTCAAGAACCTGAGAGAACCGACAAGCATGTGTCCATCTCTCATAATCCCTTCAACACCATAACAATACTTGCTTCACCTGCTCCAGAGAGCCCCATCATAAGAATAATGAAGCAACAGATCAAAGAGTATCTGGCGGGTTCTCAGGTTCTCGAATTAGATCAACATCCCGCATCCATTCTACGGATAGAAGAGATAGTGTTCGGAGGATATTAGGCGAAGAGCATTGAAGAATTTTCGATTCTAATGACAACTCGGGATCGATTTCTTTGTAGACTTGGAGTTGAAATGTCTACACAATGCTGGGATTGAAAGTGTTGTTGAATTGGCATCTGACGATGATATCAGATGGTTGATTCACGAAAGGTTCGGTATTGCTGATAATAGGGAGGACACCGTTCAACCTCCTACAGATCATGAGGGAGTTGCCGATGAACCAAGAATGGGTGCTGCAGATGAGACCCGACTTGGCAAGGCTTCAACATCTGAACAGATCACACGATGAGCTCGATACCTAGATCATCACCGATAGTCCCGATTTGGTGTCGAAAAACCCATTTATGGCGTCTTGAAGCAAACATTTTAAAAGCAATGCATATAAAAACAGGGGTGAGGGCAGAGTGTTTCCAAATTTTTTTTCTTTTTGAGCTCATGTGTTGTGTTTTGCTTATAACCAGATGCATATGACAAGTAAACATAAAGCAGTAAACAACACAGCAATATATAGTGGTTCGACAAACGGGCCCTACATCCACTCTCCTCTCTAGGAAATTCCTTCAACGGGACTTATCACCCTCCACGGGATCGCTTTATAGATGTTTAACGAGTTCACACAATTAATGGACTTATAACCTCTCTCGGGTTCGCCTCGGGACTTATAACCCTCCACGGGATCGCCTACAGATGTTTAACGAGTTCACACTCCAACGGGACTTATCACCCTTACTCGGGATTGCCTAACAACTACCTCACTTCACCATGGGGTTTGGATTTGGTGTTGTCTCCAACTATGGTGAGATTTTCCCTTACAATGATTTAGCCTCAATGCTAAGGTTGGAAAAATCTCTAAGCTTAAGATACATCGTGGGTTGCTTAGGTTGGGTTCTAGAACACTCTTTGAATATATTTTTATATCTATAGACTTGTGTTCTAGGGTGGGAAAGCTTAACTCTCTTTTGGCTACGTAGCGTCGTTCTTTATCTTACTCATTTCCTTTTCACTTCCACACGATAATGAAGGAAGAACTTGTATTTATAGTGTGGATTTGAATGTTACAGATTGGAAGAATCACATTCAAATCCATCTTATTCTCTGTAGTTCTCGAACTTTTTCATTTGGTTGTCTTATCTCGTTAGTCCGTCCCGGTGATTCAACGGTATTTATATTCCTCGGGTTCCTCGCCTTGGAACCATTAGGGATCTCGATCCTCGGTGTCTTCAGAGACATCTTGAGTCTTGATTCTTCATCCCGAACCTTCGGATCTATCGAGCCTTCCAGTCTGTTCGAGCCTTAGTGTCCATGCGAGCCTTCGAGGTTTATCGAGCCTTCAGTTTTATCGAGCCTTGGTGACTTCTCTTGGCCGGACCTTATCGTCGAGCATCTTGACACTCGGTGGCCCCGGAGTTCAATTCTCTCAATTCGGACATCGACCTTGATTACTTTATTTCGAAATTTATCGTTCTTCTTTGCGCACGATCGATTTCAACCGTCGGATCAACATATCTTGATCAACGTCGGGGATAGCATCAGTCAAGACATTAGGTTTAAGCATATCGGGTTTTAGCACATCCGGGATCTCAATCACGTCGATCTTGATCATCCGCTTTCATCTTATATATCGATCTCGATCACGCGTCGATCTCGTCGATCTCATCCTCCTCTTACGATCGCAACCTTCTCTTCCGATCTTCGGGTTTCTTTCGGTCAACATGCGCTCTTCCGATCACCATATCACTCGTCATTCTTCCCGATCATCCGATCGTCCGTTACCAGTCATCGATCGGTCATCCGTCATCCGATCTTACGACACCGGTTAATTTTATCTTCTCTTCCGATTTTGATACAATTTCATCGGTTAACTCGGAACTCATCTAACTCATCGATCTCGATCATTCTCAAATGACAGCGGTTCGTCTCGATCTCGATCGATCTACGTCTCGATTCCGTGAGTTCCCCCTCAATTTGTTCTTCGCCCCTCAACCCGTTATCCGTAAATCGGCCTTCAATAATTAAAAGTTGATAATGTTTTAAGCATAATTCATCAAAACTAAAATATCCCAACAATTTTTTTTTTTGATAATGACGCCAAAACATTAGAATATATGCATATTTAAAGAAACGGTTTTTTTTAAAAAGATCGATTCGCAGTGGTTACTTTGAAATCGGTGAACCGTTTGAACACCGCTTCGATACCAATTGATGGTATCGGATCGTAGACAGTTTTAAAAAATAGATCTCGCCAAAGCGATCACATTGAAAAAGTAATCTTTTGAGCATCCGCCTCGATACCAATTGATGGTATCGGATCGAGATGTGTTTTAAAAAATAGATCCTTTCAAAGCGATCACATTGAAAAAGTAATCTTTTGAGCACCCGCTTTGATACCAATTGATGGTCCCGATTTGACCGAAAAAACCCATTTTGGCGCAAGTGAAGCGAAACATTTTAAAAGCGATGCATATAAAAAAGCGAGGGTGTAGAGTGTTTCCAATTTTTTTTTTTTTGAGCTCATGTGTTGTGGTTTTGCTTATAACGGATCATATGACAAGTAAACATAAAGCGATAGAAACAACACAAAGAATATATAGTGGTTGGACAACCGGTCCTACATCCACTCTCCTCTCTAGGAAATTCCTTCAACGGGACTTATCACCTCCACGGGATCGCTTTATAGATGTTTAACGAGTTCACACTCGAATCGGACTTATGACCCTCTCGGGTTCGCCGGGACTTATCACCCTCCACGGATCGCCTTAGATGTTTAACGAGTTCACACTCCAACAGGACTTATCACCCTTACTCGGGATTGCCTAACAACTACCTCTCACTTCACCATGGGGTTTGGATTTGGTGTTGTCTCCAACTATGGTGAGATTTTCCTCACAATGATTTAGCCTCAATGCTAAGGTTGGAAAAAATCTCTAAGCTTAAGATACATCGTGGGTTGCTTAGGTTGGGTTCTAGAACACTCTTTGAATATATTTTTATATCTATAGACTTGTGTTTAGGGTGGGAAAGCTTTTAACTCTCTTTGGCTCTCAAAGATCATCATTGCTATCTTCTCATTTCCGCTTTTCACTTCCACACCGATAATGAAGGAAGAACTTGTATTTATAGTGTGGATTTGAATGTTACCGATTGGAGAGAATCACATTCAAATCCATACTATTCTCTGTGAGGTTCTGCGAACTTTTTTTCAGCCGGGTTGTCTTCCTCTCATTGGTCCACGTCACCGATTCAACGGTTATATTCATCGTTCCTCGCCTTGGAACCATTCAGATCTCTCGAGCCTCGGTGTCTTCAGAGACATCTTCGAAGTCTTGATTCTTCATCCGAACCTTCAGATCTATCGAGCCTTCCAGTCCATCCCGAGCCTTCAGTCTGTTTGAGCCTTCAGTTTATCCGAGCCTTCAGTTTATCCGAGCCTTGGTGACTTCTCTTGCCGGACCTTGTCGTCAGTATAATCGACACTCAGTCGATCGAGTTCAGTTCCGAATTTAGACATCCCGACCTTGAGTTACTTTGACTCAATTTATCCGATTTCTTCTTTTGCCCGATCCGATCATTTCGGATCGATCAGGATCAACATATCTTCGATCAACATCCTCAGATAGCATCAGTCAAGACATTAGGTTTAGGCATATCGCTTTAGCACATCCGATCCTCAATCACGCCCGATCTTGACTATCCGCTTCATCTTTATATCCGATCTCGATCACGCCCGGATCTCGGGATCATCTCATATCCGCTTCTTCTTCCTCGATCCGCTAACCTTCTCTTCCGATCTTCGGGCCGCTTTTCCGATCAAATTTTGTCCCGCTTCTTCCGATCACCATATCACCGTGTCTGTTTCTTTCGGGACCATCCGGATCAGTCCGCTCGTCATCCGATCAAAGTCATCTGATCTTCCGATCACCGGGGTTTAGCTTATCTTCTCTTCCGATTTTGCAAAATTTCATCGCTTAACTCGAAACTCATCTAACTCTATCCGATCTCGATCATTCTTGTCTGCTGACCTCGTCGATCTCGTCGATCCCACGCCCGATTCCGTGAGTTCCCTCAATTTGTTCTCGTTCCCTCAACTTTGTTATCGTAGAATCACCGATAATAATGAGTTGATAATGTTTGGCATAATTCATCAAAACTAAAATATCCCAACAATCACTCTCGAGAAGATTCAGGATGGGATCCAGTCGATTTGAAGACAAATTGCAAATCTTCACAGCAGATCTGATGAAGCGATTTGAAGATGGGCAAGCAAAACTAGTTGACAAAGAGCGAAGTCACACAGTTGGGATGCACAATGCCATCCTTGCTGAAGTAATGCAACTAGTATATCCTCTTGCTAAGAAGCTCAAACTCAAACTGACAAACTCCGCAGTTGACAGAGATGCTCAATCGAATATGTGTACTTTTTGGAGAGTGTCCGGGCATCTCGACAAAACCAACAACCACTGGATATGGGTTGGAAAACATTTTCTACCTTCTGCTGTAACAAGCAAGACAGAAATTGAAATCGCTCTCGACGCTTCTACACGTCAAGATCTTCGCCACTGCTCGTAGATCACCTCTAGTAGTCGAGGAACTCAGAGAGGAGATCTCACGGCAATTAATAGCTCTGAACCGCAAGATATCCAACCTCTTTAATGCAACCAAAAAGGAAGGAAAAGAGTCCGGAAAAGAGAGTCAAGAAAAGAGAATACGTAAAAAAAAGACTCAAGAAAAGAGAATAAAGATAAGGAAGAAAAACAGACTCGCATAGCTTGGTAAAATTTTCATCTCTACCAAAAACCATCAGATCGACTTGCCACCCACTCCATCTACCGATCTTGTTTCGAATGAAAGAAACCGTGCGGAGCAACACAAGAAAGAGATCGCCGAAAGGTAAAAGTGCTCTTCAGAGGTAATCGCCAGAGTCAACAAGATTGAAGACTTTTCCGAAAAAGAATGGAAATCGGTGATCGTGCCAAGAGCCTTGAACTCGCTAAGAAATTAGTCAAGAAGATTTAACAAGATGAACCCGAGCGACTCGAGGAGGAAGAAAGGCAAAAGACAAGATGATGAAAGTAAATGCGAAGATCGAGATAAGGCCAGCTATTCTCCATTAAAGGGGATGACTCTCGAACAAGTTCAAGAGCGCATAAGACCGAGAATAAGAGAGGCCGCAATCAAGAAGCCAGGTTAGCAGAGGCTAAGCGGATCAACATCGCTACATCCGGGCTTAGTGAAAAAGAACGGCCGCAGCAGAGGAGATTGCTTGGGAGAAGAATGCCCTTCCCAAGACCGTTAAAGGCATCCCTCAGGTAACTACAAGATTTGCTTCTAGAATGGGATCAAATCGGGATGAGAATGGTTATGTGACGCCTACATCCGGAGAAGATTCCAATTCATCAAGATCGGATCAAAATGATGATGATTTCGAATCGCTAGAAACAAAGTATCCAGACTTCTACCGACAAAGATGAAAGAAGGCAAGATCATGTCACTAATACCGTAAGCTCCACCTTTGAACTACTCCTTCCACCTTTCAAGGCCCGGACAAAAGCTAGATCCCGTTAAATTCAAGAACATCTACTATGGACTAGCCGAAAAGGAGGAATCCATAGAAAAGAAGAGTTTGGACAAGCTAATGCAAAGGATGTCACAGGATGTTTGGCATCCCCAAAGAACTGCAAATGTTCATGTACACCTGAAGAAGACAACTTGGAATCAGAAGATAGGTACACGTTTCACATATTCTACAATGCACACACCTATCTGAATAATATTTTCCATCTCACTGATTCTAAGACAACATCTCATTGTCTTCTGAGGTATGTACTGTTTGCATTATCTACATTTCCTTTCATGGTATCTGTTTTTCTGATTAAGTTGATTTAAGTGTTTTGGTTCCATCAAAAAGGGGGAAATTGTTGGGAAATCTGTAATTTAGTTTTGATGGAAGTTCCAAAATAGGTTGTAATAGGACCAAATGACCAAGAATAATCGATGACTTAGAACCTAATAAGATGACCAAATTAAAAATGTATAGATAGTTGATGTAAAGATAGGTCACATATTGAGGGGAACTCAATATGTATAGGTTGTGTCGAAGTATCAGATGACCCAGATAAGGTCAGATGATCAGAAGACTAAGCGCAAATCAGAAGACAAGAAGTCAGAAGATCAGGTGAAGACAAGAAGACACTGAAGACTCAGATAAACACTAAAGACTCAGATGAACCTGAAGACTCAGATAAACCCGGAAAAACTCAAAGATCAAACTCAAGACTCAAGACGACCGAATACACCGAGGCTCAGAGACACTCAAGATCAAAAGACCAAGACCTACATTCAGAGAGTCCCAGATATTGAAGTTAAGACAATGTGCTTCTTCGAAAACTCAATAAGGTAGATCGATTAGTTACTTGATCAAGTCAGCCCACACCTGGTGACAATCAAAAAGATACACCAGACAAGACGAATCTTCTACAAAAGGAATATGAATCGCCTAACGGACAAATTTCGAGTGCCGCTGGTCAAGGAGAAAGCGACACGCGGCACAAAAAGAGCCGATAATACGGATACAATGTTGCATAAAAACGGGCGCTTAATCATGCCTCTACCGCCACGCCGATAATCTGAGCACTTCACAATCATATCCTATACTTTCTATTATAGCCCGAAATTCAAATTGCTCTCCAACGGCTCTTTTGATTTGAGGTCTATAAAATGGGATTGTTCGAAGGAAGGAAAAGAAGGACCAACAACAGAGACCAACGCAAGAACAAACACGGAGACATCGCAAAAGAAAGTTTCAAAAGCTACAAAGAAAAATCTCTGCTTTCAAAAGAACACTACATTTGAAGATTATTCTTAGAGTGTTCATCCCATAGTTCTTAGCAAGAAATCCTATCCACTAGCATTTTGGCTACCTAAAGCACCGAGGATAGATTTCCATTGAACCTCAAACATTCTTTACCCAAACGCAAGTTAGGTTAAGTCAGAGAGCGAGAACTCATTAAACATCATTTATCCTTTTAAGGATATAAGTCCCGCCGGGTTACGTTTGTAGAGTGGGAACTCGATAAATATCTCGCCATCCCGAAAAGGATATAAGTCAAAGTGAGAGTTAAGCTTGAGTGGGAACTCGGTAAACATCTCGCCATCCCGAAAAGGATATAAGTCCCATGAGTTAAGTTTGTAAGAGTGAGAACTTCGGTAAACATCTTCGCCATCCCGAAAAAGGATATAAGTCCCGCAGTTAAAGTAGGTTAAGGTTCCCTGTGTTAAGGGAAGAGTGGACGAGGACGGGTTTAAATCGAACCACTATAAAAAGTCTTGTGTGCATTTATTTGCTTTCTTATTGTTTTTACACAAGTCACACAACCGAAGTTTTAAACAACATACATATTCTAAGTTAAGCTCGGTCCGCACTAAGCAATCGATCGATCGATTGACACCTTAGTCAATCGGGTTGAAAACCCGACTTAATCGATTGATAAAACCGTTTTTCACACGGGTAAAAACAAGCTTCCGCACCATTCAATTAAATCGACAGATATCAAACCGACCGCCTCGGGCACTCAAGAAGATTGAACATCGGTCTAAATCGATACACTGCAAGACTCGACGGGTGTCTGCAGTTCACACTTGATCAGACGAAAAGTTTTAGAAGTCTATTCCCCCCCCTCTAGACTTCCACCTCCTCACAAAACCCGTTAAGGGACCTCATAAAGCAAATGATATTCAATATCTTCGGATAATATGTATCTTATATATATATTTATCCATATACATTAAGTCAATCTTATATGGAAATTTAGACTTGACAAATTTGTCCAATAAAAAATCGCAATTCGTCCACGTCGAATTAAATCTCGTGAACAAAGTGTGAGGGGGCATTTGTAAGCGAATTAATTTAATTACGAATTAAATTATGACACGTGGAAAATTGCATGTTGATAATCAATTAAATTTATTTAATTGGGAATGTAAGATTAATTCTAAAATAAATAAATAAATAATTGATAGCAAATTGGACCTCAAAAAGTCCCAGAATCAAATTGGGCCTCTGAAGTCCAATAAATAAATTTAATTGGGTCTCTAAAGTCCAATAAATAAATAATTGGGTCTCTAAAGTCTAATAAATAAATAATTGGGCATTTGAAGTCCAATAAATAAATTAAATTGGGTCTCTAAAGTCCAATAAATAAATAATTGGGCCTCTAAAGTCCAATAAATAAATAATTGGGCCTCTAAAGTCCAAAAAATAAATAATTGGACCTCTAAAGTCCAATAGATTAAATTGGGCCTCTAAAGTCTAATAAATCAAATTGGGTCACTAAAATCCAATAAATTAAATCAAGCTCAGTCAAAAACTGTGGAGCCCATCAAATATTTCTAGAAAGTTCTAGAATCTTCCTACCACAAATCTAGGGCAAGGGTCATATTCCACGCCTATAAAAGGGGGTCTCATTCCTCTCATTTGAAACACACAAAAAAATATTGAATACACAAGAATTCATAAGTCCTAGCGACTGAGTTTTGTGATTCAAAGCAATTCTTCAAGGCGTTCTTCAAGGAAGCCGACCACGAACGATCTTCGATCCAACATCACGGTGCTAAGCCTCTTGGATTCGCGTTCTTCTCGGAAGTCCCTCGAAAATCAAGTAAGAACGGTCTTCGATCCAACATCACGGTGCTAAGCCTCTTGGATCCGCATTCTTCTCAAAAGTCTTCGATCCAACATCACGGTGCTAAGCCTCTTGGATCCGCATTTTTCTCAAAAGTCCCTCGAAAGTCCCTTTAATCCAAGATCAAGGTGTGAAACCCCTTGGATTAATATTACAAAGTCCCGAAATTCAAGCCACGGATAAGATTCGACTGCGGATCTGACTCCGAAAATCTTGGAAGAAAGTCAAAGTCAAGATCGAAGAGAAAATCAGAGGATCAAGTTATAGATTGTACTCGAATTTATATTCCACTCAAGAAATTATCTTTGTAATTCCTTTTTCGTGTTTATTCACATATTAAATACGAAAATTTGTGTTTACAACTCGGTTTCTGGTTGTTTTTATTGATTTCTTTTTCATTGCAGTGAGATATTTCAACAGCACACTCATAATCCAAAAAGCATGCTCCATCATCTCAATCTCCACCCACACCTCTTACAAAATGACTCCACATCAACAAACTTGCTTATAAGATACTCCCTCCGTCTCATTCTTTAATGAACTCTTACTGTTTATAAGGATTTATGCGAATAGTGATAAAGTGATAAAGTGTTGGTGGTAGAAAGAGTTATTTATTAGTATTTTATGTGATAAAGTGATGAGTAGTTGGGGGTAGAAATAGTTGTTTATTAGTATTTTATGTGATAAAGTGAGTATGTTCATTTTAGGAAAGATTCTCTAAAGATTGGAACAAAAAAAATAGAAAGAGTTCTCTAAATATTGGAATGGAGGGAGTATATTTTTGTGGGTATAATATCATGCAATACCTCCAAAGAAACTACTTGATTTTCGGAATAACTCTGAGTAACCACATTTTGTTCCATTGTGCCACACTTCCTGAAGTCGAGACTATGAAAGAATACTACCCAGAGCCATCGAAAAAGCCAGAAGATAAACATAGGCGGTTAAGGGAGTGTGACAACTCTTTATTATTAGTAAGCAGAGGTGAACCGAGTGATGCATGTACGGTGTATTAATGACGTCATACTAAACGACATTGAAAGATGGAAGACGTCATACTAAACTGCTCGCAATGACGGATATTTAGTGTAGAGACTTTTACAGTTTTACTTTATAGAACTCTTTAATTAGTGGAATGAAGGCATGGAAAATAACCAAATGCGGCGAATGTTGATTTCTGTATAAATTAGCATACAAAATCATGTTGTTTGACGTGATTACTAAATATCATATTTCAACTTAATTACAAATTCTTTTGGTAAGTTGGGAATTAAAATGTACTTATAAATAGTTGTAATTTATCAAAATCAAGAAGTTGTTTGGTAATTAAATATAAATCTCAAGTAATTGATAGCTTTAATTTACTCAAATGAAACTCGTTTAGTCACTGGCCGCAAATATTTGCACTCACCTTTTTGTTAAATACACCCGCTTATATTTTACGTCCTCTTCTATTTGAACATTTGATAAAAAAGTTTGTCCCAAACTTAATTGAACATTTCTATAAATATAAATAAAATAATTTTACCAATTTTATCTATACCCCTCAACATCTTAATACTACACCTTATGTCATTATTTTTTTCTTCATTAAAATTAATTTTATCTCATTTAATTTAAAAAATATCATTTCTTTACTATTTAACCCTCATCAAATTTTTTATCATTTTTAATAATAATAAACAATTTTTATATTAAAATTCGTATAAATAGTAAATGTTCAATTACGAACAGCAGGGAGGGAGTATTTATTTTGCTTTAGTTGTAATTTTCAACAATACCTACCAATCAAAATCCTAATTTACAAATGAGATGGAATTGTGTAAACGGTTAGAACACCACCATGTGATGACGGCTGTCACACTCCCTTAACCGCCTATGTTTATCTTCTTAAGTATTCTATCAAGATGATTATAAAATAAATTATTCTTGTTGGAAAATGGAGCACATTGTGGGGTGGATGAGAAATTATATTCTCAATAATGGTGTAACCAATAAATGGGAAACTGAGAAAGGGAAAAAGCATTGGAAAATGAGAAAAGAGAAAATGGGTATTTAAAGAACTACCCACTTGTTGCTTGTAAAATGTTGTGGGTTCATTCTCCTCTAGCTTCTACGCGGGTGAGCATGGGGTGCAAATCCTGATTGGATTTGGCCTTCAAAACCCGAACTTGTGTGCGAGCACGATCTGCTTACACTAATGTCGCACCGATTCGGTGGCGGACTTACAAGCTGACTTTTGCCTCATTTTTTGTGTATGTTCACGTTTTAATTTTAAGTTGTGAATTTTAAAAAGTGTAACGGTTTTTAATAAAACCTGGACAACGGTTTGTGCACGTCAGTTTTCCCATGCAGAGTTATGTTCAGGAGGTTACAAACATTCGAAATTGAAAACCAGAATTTATGGCTTTTCGTTGGTCTTGGGTCATTATGGCCAGGGGCTCCTAAATCCGTTTCTGTGGTGGCTATAAGTAGCACATTTGTTGTGTTGGAAAGATACACGAGTAATAACATCTGAAAGCAATCGAACTCACGGTTTGGAGAGAAACATAGATACTGTTTCCAGGATTTGCTACCTCTATACTGCATTCGCTTTTGCACTCTAAATTCGTTTTTTTCCGGTGATTAATCAAGCATTTCTCAGTTCGACGTGAGCAAGATAAAGTGTTATTATCGTTGCTTTGTAATTGTTTTATCCTGGGAGATAAATGTCCTACGAATCACTAGCACCAACAATTTTGGTGCCCATACCAACAATTTTTATCAGTCATTTTTGGTGCTCATACCAACAATTTTTCAGGTAAGGGGACCGGAAATCCATTTATTTTTCGGCTAGGGGACCAAAAGATCAAGAAGATTTTCAATTATGATTTCATTGAAATTTTGCTAAAAATGAACCCATTAAAATTGAAGAGAAGCGAGGGAAAGGAAAGGATGAAACAAACTCACTGCAAAAGAAAGGGGACAAAAAACTTGTGTGAACCCGAGTTCAACGTGAACTCGATTTTTTTAAGATTACTGTTATTTACAAAAATTCTTACTGTTATGCATAAAAATTATCACTGTTATACACAAAAATAATCACGGTAATGCTTTATATTTTTAAACACTGAATTTTTTTGTGCATAACTGTGATAGTTTTTACCTATAACAGTGATAGAGTTTATATATAGACCTGATTCACAAGACTGTTACTCAAGAGGGGAGGAGATGGGAGGAGAAAAGTAGGATTTTTTTTCTTTAAAATGAGCAGTTGTGTATAATCACTTTCCTAAAATCTGGGTGCATGAATTTATTGCTGGATGTATCTAACAAAAATGTGGGTGTAAATATTGCTGTTTTGGTGGTATTTTTTGATAAATTTGAAGAGATAATTATAATTTATCCAATTATTGAAATTTAAAATATTTTAAAAGGCTGATTGTTCGATGCATGCGTCCACACGTGCAGAGCAGATGCCATGCACAAAGAAAGAAAATAGAGAATCCGTAAATATTCTACTATTTTTTTTAAAAACTTTTACAATTGAAAATACGTAGAGATTTTATTTCAATGTTTCATTTTATATTTCAATATTTTACATACACATGACACATATAATCTAATGACATCCTATATAATGTATGTCATGTTAACACAAAATAGAATGAGTGATCTTTAAATGAATGAAATGATTGGTCGATTATCCATTTGTGGAAATAAAGCATTATCTATCAGCAAAGCCATTATATGCTATTTGTAGTCAAAATGCATGTCACAATTAATCATATAATGGAAGCTCCTCCATTTCCACCATGTACAGTGCTACTAGTCAAATTGTACGTGTGTGGATTTTATAATATACTCCCTCCGGATTTTTTAACTTGTCTCATTTTATTTAAAGCTCTATTCCTTTTTATTTGTTACTCTAGGAATATTAATGTAAATTTATCCATGTTCTTTCAACAATGTTCCTAGTAATATAGTCCATGTGCATTAATATTTAATAAATAATAAGATTGTGGTTATATTAGATAAATAAAAGTATAAGAGTTTTTTTATACTTAAATAAACTAGTTGTATATTACATGTGTTGTACGTGATATGTAAGTAATTAGTAAAACAATGTTTTAAGAAAAATAAGATCAAGATTTTAAAAAAATTGAGACTTCAATGCTTAAACTATTTAGGAAAATAATATGTAGAGACTTAACTTACTGAACATGTATATATATAATTTTCTTATTGCTTCAAGTGAAAATAATTGAATATATACTAATCAAATAACAGAAATATCGTCTCATGAGTTTTGGAAGAATATAACAAAGAAGCCCCTTTTCAAGAAGACTGAAAAAAAATTAAATATAACGTGAACTTTGAATTCAGGTGTAATGCTTATTGGGCTACCAAATTACTGCAAAATTACAAATAGCACTTAAAACTAAAGGTTTATGTAGATATATATGTGATTTACAATGACAATCAATAAAAAATAAAATTTATATTTGAATTAATATGAGAGTTTCACACACTTGTCATGGTAATGTCTATGCTCACAGGCAGGATCAATAAAAAATCGATGATGGAAACTGAGAAACCGTTGATTTTCGATGGCTCGATTAGGGAGTGCTAGCGTATCCTGATTGGTGAAGGAAAAAAAGAATAAAAAAATATTGTAAATAATAGGAGTAAAAAGTCAAGGATGAAAAGATATCAAACAAAAGATGACAGTTGTAAAAGGGTCCAAAATGCTTCCCCATGGTGAGAAGTTTGGAAAGATAGGGTGGGAAAAATATAAATTAGGGAGCGCCAGCGGCTTGTGATCGATGGAAAAAAAAAAAAAAAAGCACCGAAAATAAGAGTAATAAAAGATCAAGGATGAAAATGTATTAAAAAAAATATGGCAGACTTAAAAGGGTCAACAAATTATTCTTGGCGGCGAGAGGTTTGGAAAAATAGAATGAAAAATAGGTCGATTAAATAACACTAGTGTTGTATGATGAGTAATGAAAAATAAAATAAAATAAATTTGCAAAAGAGTCAAGAATGAAAATGTACAAAATAAAAGATGGTACGGATAAAAAAAGATTCACAACCCCAAACCACTTTTATATATATATGATGATATAGATGAGCAAGGATGGACTACGTTGGGTTAAAGAAATCAAATTTTAATTTTTAAACTTTTTTTTTATATATATATTTATAACTAAGATACAATTAAGTGAGACGGTTTCATAGTAATACGGAATATAAATTGTGTATTAACGCCTTAATATCTTGAAAAAATTAATGTTATTTGTAGACAGGCCATATTCTATCTCACGATAAAACTGTTTTAAATTTAAAGATTTGTCTCCTTTAGACAAAATATTTTACGATAATGTTATTCAGACACCACTATTCTTAATACTTACCAAAAAATCAACATTTCTTAATAAAATATTGATCTTTTAGGTGCTAAAAGGGTAGCGAAATAGAGAAAAAAAATGTATAATTCACATTTAAATATATATATATATATATATATATATATATATATATATATATATATTCGACTCTGTTAATATAAATATATTTAATTTAAATAATTCTAAAAAAATATATATAAATTCGAAAGTACATTTAACTATATTATGTTATAAATTGGGTTTCCTTGGATAAAATTTTTGGGTCCGTCCCCCTAGATGAGAAAATCAATTTGTATGAATTGTTGAATGGAACATATAATTAAGAAAGGGGAGGGTCGAGATCGAAGTTAAAAAAGTAGTGCTGTCAAATAGCAATAATAAAATTAATTTCGGTCTGGCATGAGCATAATTGCTCTAGCTAGCTTTATCATATGTGTGCGTGTGTGTGGTTTTTATATAATATGAAATTTAAAAGAAAAGGTAATAGTGCTCTCAAATAATAATTAGAATGTCGCATGAACATAATTTCTCTGGCTTGTTCACTTTTATAATCCAATGATTCGTTCTGCTGTTAAATTATAAGGGGTGATGCTATACGGTGATTCACCCCTGGGTGACACAATATTTATTATATTTTAATGTAAAATGACAATGGTACTTTTAATAAGAAAAGCGTGTATTTTAAAAGTTGTGTATATTTTATTTTCTGAAAAAACTAAGTAATAATCTGTATTGAAATATTGAATACTCAAAAACTCTACCGTCGTTGTTGTCGCTGCCGCCGCTGCCACCACCACCGCCTGCAAAATTTTAGGGTCAAAAGTACAATCAAGCTTTAAATTGAGATTTCCTTTAAATGGGAAGTTCAATGAAAAATAGGTTTTTAGATCTAGAATTTTGGGGTTGAAACGATTATTTTTAGATCTCCAATGATTTGGCCGGCGGCACGCTGGCATCCATGGGCGAATGTTATAATCCAAATGGAGAGAGAAGCAGAAAAAGCCATAAGTTTTGGATGAGATGGGGAGACCGCCTGTACAGTGGAAGAATAAGAAGAAGAAGTGAGAAACATTAGTTTTTCTTTTCAGTAATTTTTTTCTTTTTTGCTTTGCAGAAAATTGGAGAAGAAGATGATTTAGGGGTGAGTGGGTGACTTGGGCCGGAATTATGGAGTAATGGAATAATAATTAGTAGACGTTTTAATGTTATTTTGTTGTTGACAATATATATTTCAAATATTAATTTATTGTACGTATATTTAATTTTTAAAATTAAAACGTATATTAATAGTTTTTATTTGGGCTATTTGCTTAGTTTAGTTTAGTTTAATTATTGTATTTTTTTTTAATCAACAGTAAAATTTTTAAAAATAAAGTATCTTTTGATTTTTTTCGATTTTTAGTTATATATATTTAAAAATATTAGATTTTGTATCACCAAAAGTCTTGACCGTCAGATTTCATAATTTATTTTTAAAATATAAAAATTATTTACATTGAAAACGTGTAATTTTTTATACTAAACTTGCAACTTATTTCACAAATATAGGTTTGGTACAGAAAATGAAAGAAGTTATTATTAATTATGCAGAAAATTAATTACGTGTAGTTAATATAGTGGAGTAAAAATACACATATTCTTTTTTTTTAACTCAAAATTAATATACAAGC